>JAMPIV010007845.1:110000-141181 GCA_024509875.1 Oreohelix idahoensis | reverse complement strand
GAATGGGGAGATTGTTAGTTGTTTGTGTTGGGGAGTCTTTTTTGTTTAACAGATTTAATTTTATTTTTAGATTTTGGTTGTTGGTGTATGAGTGGGGTTGTTTGGGGTTTTTTGGTTGGTTATTAGTGTGTTGGTGGTTTGGGGAGGAGAGGAGTGGGTAGGATTTTTTGGAGTATGGTTTTTTGTGGTTTGTGGGTTAAGTGTGAGTGAGATATTTGTTGTGTGGAGTTAATTGGTGGTTATTTGGTACCAGGTTTATTGTTTGGTTTTTTTTTTGTTTTTGTGTGTATTTTGTTTTAATATGTTATTCCGTTTTTATGTTTGGGTTTATATATTAAAGTAATTGCAGTGGAAAAATAAATTGGTATAAATGTATTAAATATAAAATTATTAGTTTTATATTATAAATAAATGGGGAAATAGATATTTTGTAATTATATTAATTTTTTGTTTTAGTAAAATTATACATGGGGACATTATGTGTTGTAAGGTTGTTTGGAGTAATCGTAGTTTTGATGTGGAAGATGTGTATGTGCGATGTTTATATCCGTGAGTTGTTTGGGCCAAGAGGGAAAAGGATTTTAAGAGCAGGTGGTTTTGTTCATTTTTTGTGGTTTAAGATTTGAATTTATGGTGATAGGATTCAGTTTATTTTAGTATCACGGGATCTATTTTTTGACAAATTTACTGTTAATAAATGGTTATATGAAGTTGTGGGGTTGATTGGATAAATAGGGGTTTGAAAGCCACGCTTGCAAGTTTATTGGATATTTGCCCCCCCCAGAGGATTTGATCGGTGAAATGATTGATAGAGGTATAGAGGGGGGTGCATAAATGGTAGACTTTTATTGGTGAAGGTCATTTGTGTTTGGGATGGGGAGATTATGGGATCTTCGCAATGAAGGCTATTTAGATTGATATTTAAGTTACGCTGGCTAGAAGGGTTGGAGTCTAGTTTGCTTAAGAAGTGTAAGCATAATTATATGATTGAACGTCGTATGAGATAATGGCACTTCTGGTTGTTGGAATTAGTTTCCAGTGAGCTAATTGGTTATGCTACTATATGCTTCGGCATTTGACAGACGTAGACATGCTAAAGTGATCAACCAATGCCTGCTGCTTTTGATGAGTGTGATAATTCATTTTGATTTAATCATCAGTTTAATGAGTTCTGAACTTGCGGTGTTCAACCGTCCACAGAGTAAGTTGTTTGTTTTTACCTTTATGTATAGTATTTTTGTGGTTATGTAATTGGTTGATATTTGCAACATGTTTAGTCAGTAACAATTGTATGGGCAATTATTTTTGGTTGCGCTTTGGTTCGATACCGTAAAGCTGAGACAGGATGTTTTATTTAGATTTTATGATAGGGATTTGGTGTTTTTAACATTTTGGGATAGGGGTATAGTGTTTTGGCCATGGCCAATGTGTGTCCGATCCCCAATTTATTTTTTAGAGTAAGCATTGTCATGGAGTGGGTAGATAAATCCCCCGAGACTAGTCGATCGAATCAGTTCTCTAACTAGGCGAGTGTACTCAGGTATTGATTACATTGAGGATGGAACACCTTAGACGTTGCAATATGATTGGGTCTTATTTGCAGTTGTAATATTTTTATGCTATATGGAGATCTGCGATTGAATTATAACCTGGATATTACCCATTGTGTCTTGCGCGCCTTAACTGAAGTGAAAAGTTAATTCGGATATTTGGAGTAGCATCTTATACGGTCCTGCGCATGCGAAATTTGTATTTTGGTACACTAGGAAAAATTTGTATAAGTGTAAGGCTTTTTGATATACCCATTAGATTCGACATTCGATGCCGACGTTTGCGAGTGGGACTTTTTGAAAATAAGGAAATATAGAAGATTTCTGTGTGCAATCGTGTGTTGGGTAAAAATAGTTATTACTCCTTATCGTGACTCAGGAATTCGCATAGGGTTACTATCTACTAAGTATTTAGGAGGTTTTGGCCCAAGTGTAGTAGGGTGGTGTTAAATTGTATGATTAAGTCAGATGTTGCTTGTGGTTGATGTTGTAAAATGTGTATGCATTTAGGAAGCTGAGGTGGATACTAGTGGTTTGTAACTTATAAATGATCCTGTATGCGGTATATAAGGGATGATTGACAGATAGTATTAGTGACGACGGAGAAGTATGGGGTCGATCAAGATGAAAAGTTAAGACATATGGAGGGGGGTCCACCATGAGTGGGTACGTGTCAAATGATTTATTATGTGGTGACATGACATAATTAAATCAGTGAATAAGACTAATTTGTAATTGATCGGATTAGGTCTGTATCATTGGAGAAGAATAGTTGGCATTAGTACCGCATGGGGGTAAATTATAAAACGTGTACGTCCCGACGCCGCGTTATAGTTACCGGTGTGCTAGACATGAACGACTTTAGTTAGTAGTCAGAAACATTGTAACATTTACAATAAGCCATTGATCAAGCTCTAGTCTACGAATGTTTATTTAAAAAGTTTCCAATTGGGGCGAGAGTCAATGGATATACATTTTCTCGTCGACGTACTCCATTATTTTATGATCTTCACAACTGATAGGTGTTTTATAAAACTAATGTTTAATTTATCATTAGTACTGCGCGATCTATTTATAATTTAGTTGAGATAGTTTGTGTGGGGAAAGTATATATACTGAGTTTTCCCAGATAAAGGCTTTTGATTAGTCATTCAAGTAAGCGTTTAAAAACAAGACTACGATGGATTTTAAGTCTAACGGGATTCTCTGTGCGTGAATGCTGATTCCTAAGGATCTTGTGAACAGGGTTGCGGATGTCAACTGAAATGAGATTAAAAGATCTGTGTTATTTCACATGCGTCGTCATGTAGCGTAGAGTGCAGTTAAGAAGCGCGTGATGAGACGAGAAAACTAACATATGAGTATCAGGTGGAGGATGGCTGTCTCATAAAGTTTGTAAACACTTCTTTGCTTATGTTCGAATGAAAAGAGGCGTGACGAAATGTGATAGACACAGGATGTAAAATGCATGGGTTTTGCGATGAAAATCATAAAACGCTACGAGGTACAAAAACTGTTAGATTACTGTAGGGCTCTTTTTTCCATTATTTACGTCTAACATGGACAGCGATACGGATCATTGATTAAACGTTTAACCTTACCTCATAGGTAACCATGGTCTTAGCGCCCAACACTTTTTTTTTCTCTGTGACTCGCGACCTTCAGGTATCTGTGAGTTATGTATTATGTCTCGGATTCTCTAATACTGTTTTGTTTCTTCCCCGCTCGCATCGCCTCCCATTAGGTCCGTTGTTTATCAAAAAATTTACTAACCAGCTCTCATCAGAAGAGGCAACATGTGTTAATCTTCAGGACTCCGCACTGGCCCACACAGAAATTGAGATACCATTCTATTCAACAGCTAACGCATAGGAAACTACCGATCAGTGTAACTGTGGGCACTGATAAAAAATGTACTGCTGAATATTCTGCTTCAAAGTTGCCCCTTAATATGCGGTACAGAGAAAGAGTAATTATGCCGGACGCCAGGCTCTTTTCCTGAAAAAAGCTTTAGGTTATTTCAAATAGCCTCAAACGGACTGATAATACTGCTTTCATATGAGTATCATTAAAGCGGGAACGTCTGAGGAGTGTACGAAGAAAGAAGAAGCCCCTTTGTTTTTTTTTCAATTCTATTTTATCTTTTTAACCCGTTTCTACTTTTTAACTGCATCTACACCCTCTAGCCCTTTACGGTATATTCTTTCGGAAGTAGCAATTTTGGTCCACTACGGATGGTATCGGGTGACATTTAAAACTGTAATTTTCCATGTTCTACAGCTGTAGCAATGTTGATTCATTTTTATTGTTATTAGTTCGTTATTAGTAATAAATCTTTGCTTATGTTTTAGGTTAAATTCTGTTAAATGGACAAATGCATGGGTTGGTCGTTACGATTCGGCAATTTCTATTGTCCTTTTTGCCCAGTGCCGAGATTATTGTTTTGGCCCACGAAGAACGGGCCTAGGGTCTCAGGCTTAATTGGCCCCTCGAAGGAAAGCAACGGAGTCATATACTCACAGCGCTCTACTGATACCGGACACTTGCTCCGATAGTATGGTTCGCGTATGCACGGTAATTGTAATCTGTACAACAATCCAGTTTAATTAGTTTACTTGCTCACACCCTGCTTTTTACCGGGTTTCTGTTATTATATTTTCTTTGCAGGGGTCTCTCTGCTTTTTAAACAAAATCCTAGGGGTGTAAACGAACAAATTCTTTTATTATGTTTTGTTATCAAATTTACTGTATATATTAAGATGAGGATAGAGAACAGTGGAGGACCCTGTCTGCTGATGCGTCCACCATGGCACAACCTTACGACCCCATGACGGGTTACGGGTGAGGACGATGATTATAATATTAAAAAAAAGAATTTGTATCTGAAAATCCATTATTATTTTTTCATCATTTTTTTACCTTTTTAGAAGATTGGAAAGGGCCCCCAAAATATGTCTTAATAGTCGTGGGCCTCCGGAGTTCCTTAATTTGGCCATAGATAGCATTGACAAGCACATATACAAGGACGCACAGCCGTTGCTGTGTTTTTGCAAGCAATGACCATTGGAGAATTTTTTCAAAACAAATGTAGGAGTTCGCACAGGGATGGTATCCTGTCCACCAGTGCGCTTTAACATTTATCTAGAAACATATTATGAAGGAGGCTCTCATACGATTAAAAATCAACCATATCGAAGTGGAGGGCACGACACTCTGTGCCCTAATCTACGTTTGTGCTGAATGATATTGAATTCTGATAGCTGGAGACTGAAATCAGAACTTTCACGACATTACCTTCTAGACCTGGAGAAAGTAACAAGAAACATATGCGGATGGAAAATTAATATAGAAAAAAAGCAAGATATTGGTGAATAGCCATAAGAAACATGTTCCGACCAACATTACGTTAAATGGGCAAACGTTAGAAGAAGTTAACACCTTTAAATATCTCGGGTCCACTATATGTAGTGATGGAAGATCAAATAAAGAAATCAAGACAAGACTTTAGATGGCCTCAGCTGCCATGACAAGGTTGAATGTGATCTGGAAAAGTAACATCAGTTTTCCTGTGAAGATCAAATTATACAAATCACTTGTATTATCTATTCTCTTGTATGGGTGTGAGGGCTGGACACTCACTGCAGATATGGATCGAAGGATTCAGGCTTTCGAGCATAAATGTTATAGAAGAATTTTGCGCATTTGCTATAAAGAGCACAAAACAAATGTCTATGTTAGAGAGAAGATAAACCCATATGCAGGCCATCAAGAACCACTTTTGTCAATAGTGAAACGTCGAAAGCTTGCCTGGTTTGGGCATGTAACTCGTCATGACTCCCTTTCGAAAACGATCCTCCAGGGAACAGTCGAAGGTAAACGGAGAAGAGGAAGGCAAAGAAAATCATCGGGCCTGATAACATCAAAGGAATGGCAGGACACGGTTTCTCCTCACTTGTTACGCATTGCTGAGATTTAGAGAGCAGTGGAGGACCCTGTATGCTGATGCTTTCCACCATGGCAACCCCTAAACGACCCCTGAACGGGTTATGGTTTGAGATGAGATGGATGAGGACGATATTACTCATGTAACCCCGGCCCACATGCACGATGGAAGATTATCATTCATACAAGTTATATAAACAAACTAATGATTTCATTTAATTGCTTGCCGGATTGTTAAACAACACCTTTTATATAAATCTTATGTATAGATAAAATAAGTAAGAACTAATGGTAAAAAAAAAAAGCAACTAGATATACGAGTTATCTCGCTGGTGATTCAGTGAAAGAATTGTTTGTTATTTATTTACATAGCTTTAATTATTAGATTCCTCTGAAGTATATGTGAATTTATATCTTCATTGTTTATTATTTTAGCTTTTATTTCTGTCCGGAAAAATGTTCACCGTTTTATTTTTCAGCGAACTTCAATCGTTATTTTACAAAAGAGGATGTTATGTCTGATGTAAGGACCAAAAAAAAAAAAAAAAGAAGAAAAAAAAAGGTAAAAATAGAAATCTGAAGAAACACAGTACAGTATATGAATACAGAGAAGAGGAAAGCAAAGAAGCAGAAGAATACGGTGTACAACGAGAAGACGGAGAACAGAAAATGGGAAAAAAATGACAAATGGAAAAAATGAGTAGCGAACAAATAATAACGTAGAGATTATGACAATGATGTACAGAAGAAGAAGAAGTGAGGACAGCGAAAGGTAAGAAGATGTTTGAGTGTTATGAGTGGAGTTCACAGAAAGTAAGAGAATCAGGGATAGCAAATAAATGTTCAGATGAAGTGGTGGTACGAGTCACGGGTTGCTTCCCTTTAGCTCTGCAATATTGGTCCAACGTTGGCCAAAACTCCAGAGTAACTGATGTGGGTCTTCACAGGTGTCTACCTTTGCACAAGATTACTCTTGGCAAATTTGTAGGTAGAAGGATAATGATGCTTCTACCTCCAGAAAGCGAGAACAATGCTGCATTGGTTGAGCACGTTAACTCTAGTATCTGTCGTCAACTTTTGTGAAGGATTATGTAATTTTATAATTCGTTAGCTCGTTCAAGCCTCCAGCTGAGTTAATTCAGTGAATTTCCTCTTATTATGTAGCTCTGTTTACGTGTATTTACGAAATTGTCTGAGACATATGGAGGTAGTACATTCAAAATGATGAAATCAGCTTTAGATTTGTCTTTATACAAGTAACACATTTAATAATCAATTATGTCTTAACAGTTATAAAAATGAATAATTGTATAGAAAAAGTTTTCATCACAGCGTGATGTTATGGTTTTCAAAAATGGGCAGTTCACTTTGCAGCTTTCAAGTTTTACTTAGCTGCCAATAGTAGTTTCTGCTCCCGCTGATGTTTGGATCTTTCCAGATAGATGACTGGATCGCTCGCGTCCCTGGTCAAGATTTAAGAGTTGCAGCACGTTCCACATAGAATCGGGCAGTAACTGCAAAGCTGGTCTCGCATTTCTAAGACCCGTCTGATGATGGTGTCTAGCGTCGACTTCAGGCCACTTATACCATCACTTGTTCCAGAAATAGTACCCTCAACTGGTACCACCAACTAGTATGGCAAAAGAAGAGAAACAAATACCCTCTGAGTTTTGAGTGTCCCGACACATACTTATGTGCCCCTCTCTTTTCATTCCACCATCCCATCTATTTCAGAACTTATACCTTCTCTGAGAATTAATCGTAATCTCAGTGGGCGAGAAACTATCTTTACGTTTAAAATGAATAGTTTTATGTTTAACTTTAGTTGAAAATGTTAACAATATAGTTTGAATAGGTTTACATTTTCATCGGTTGAAAAGGTTGTAAACTTTCATTACAGTTGGAGTGAATATGTTTTACATTTACACTGGTTGAAAAGGTTGAAACTTTAATTACAATTAGAGCGAATATGTTTTACATTCACAATAGTTGAAAATGTTAATAATATAACAAATAAATACATCATTTCTTTCATCATTCCCTTCCTGCTCCACATGGAACTTGGGACTGTCTCTGCTTTTGGTTCTTTATAAGAAAATCGCAGTAAAGCAGTCACCTACCTTGGCAGTGGTGGTTCATGAAATCATCATTCTATATACTGAGGTTGCCAGCCTCAAATGACTTGGACATCCACTAGCAATTTTCACATATTAATATTAACATGTCAATATATTCGTATTAGTTCACATGTTAATAATGACAAAATATAGGATTCAAAATGTACAACTTACGCCAATCTTTAGGCTCACAGACTGCTGGCTCAGAGAAATAAAGGCACTTGTAGAGGCCTCTTACACTTGGTCCGGGGTGTTGTTACTTTAGCAATAAGTTCCCACTTTAACTTGTGTTTCAGTTCCCTCAGATGCCTGATTTTCGTGTAAAAATGTTAGCATTTTTCCTGGGCTCTAAGTCCTCAATATGCTCCAACAAGGTCCGGTCTTATAAATGAAAGCTGATTTTAATCTTAACTCTGGCACGGTCTGGTTGTCTTCTTGGCGCGAGGTAGATTTTCACAGTGCTTTGAACCGACCAAAATGCCAGGTTATATTGCCCCTTTCGTTCCTGGCACGTGTTGTTTACTATTGGACCAGGCCCCAATTAACAAATAGTTTCAAACATGCGTGTTTAGGATGGGGTAATTCAAAATATTTCCACTAGGAAATTTCTGTGCATTACTGCAAAGGTCATGTGTTCCAAATATGGCATGGAAACATCCGATCACTCTCTCGGCAATGATTACAAATAAGATATTACTTTCATCTAAAGTAATGTCTTTGTAACAAGGTGTAAAGGAAATGATTATGTCATTAGTTTCCACCGAGTGCATGCCGACAGGTCGCTAATTTATCGTGGGGCACTCCTAGGTAAACATGACACGCGTTCACTATACGAAACTTGACCGGGCCCATCTTGGTTTTACTTGCGTCTTAATCTTAGCAAAGCCGAGAAGTGCAAAGCAAACATGATCAATTATCACCGAAGGGAGTGGAAAATCGAAAAGAAAATAGCTAATATCTGCTTGACAGCAGAGAAGAAAAAATTGGCCGACCACGGAAATTGTGCGTAATCAGTACTCACAACAAATGTAACTGATTACTTCCGGAGAGGAGAAGAGATCGACCCAAAAATTATGTGACAGTGCGAAGGCACAGAAGTGTGTTTTAAGAAAGTAGTCCAGTAAGTACGATTAATGAGATTTCGTGAGTTTCGTCACGTGAAACTTCCGAGATATGGTCATGTGACAAAAGAGAAGTAACTCGAAGTCAGACAGCTTAAAGCTGCTAACAACCTGATGTAGACATTATATTTTTTTGACAGTTTAAGGTCTGAATGAGTTTAGTATAACCGATGATATGCGTCAGAACAGGCACTAGCCAGACAAGTGTGTTGTCGTTTAGGAAAATCTGAGTATGCGGTATATGTAATATTTGCTTGTGAGTGTCTGGAGAAATTTGTTATCACAAGTTGTGTTCAGCAGTAAACTTTTTTTCCATGCTAGTTTGCAAATTGTCACTGATCGTCTCCTCGGTGTATGATTTACAATAATTGTATTATTACGCTTGTTTCGATTAGTAAATACTTGAAGAATTCTAATAGTTTCGAGCCTTTTATATATTAATTTTATTCATCACCCACCAGCTCCCCGCCGAGCACTGCCCTCAATCAATTCATGCCATGTCCTGATATCCTGTGCCATCCGCTGAAGTTCTTTAATATCTTCCTTACACCTTTCATTTGTGTCTCTAGTTCTCTTCTCCGTGCGTTGTTCTGTCCATATAGCTTTCTTACCATGGGGATTACTGAACAAGGACTGCCTTGCAATACCATTAATCAGGTTTTCATTTAGGTGTTAATCCGATTATGACTAGTGGCTCTTACTTGTGGAACTGATACGGCGGTAAGAGAAAGTACATACATTATGGACATGACAAGTATGTGGATATGTAAATACCGGTATGTTTGGTTTGGTTTGGTTTTAAGGACTATCTTCATTGCACACCGACAACTCCATCAGTGCTCCAATCTGTCACGAAATGGATTCTGGACTAGAGACTGTCTACATATAGTGACAAGACACTAGTGAGAAGAAAGACTGAAAAGATAGATTTAGAAGAAAATGATAGTGAAATGTGAACAGTTGACACTATTGGCTCCGAGGTTAAGAACCAAGGTTGATTCTTTCCTCGCCACTTCGGACGTCTTATGTGCAATAGTTGTCAACGACCTCTAGCTACCCTAAGGGGATAAGGTTATATCAAGATTCACAAACACCAAGATACAGACAACATGTAGCTACTGTACTTAAATGAAATGACTGATGCCAGCTACAATTTATACAAGTTTATTATACACCTATAAACAAACAAACATATGCATGTCCCATACATAAAGTGCGAGGATGCACACCTGAAAACAACAATCAAGCACAGTTAAAATGCATCAACCCCAAACCTTCTCCCTCAAAAAGGCAACCTGTATGGGGACAGAAGTTAGGATTAAACAAAATAAACCACACTGCCCTAGGTGGGGTCTCAGATGTCAATTCTCCACTTCAACAACTATTCTAAATTAAATGTTAAGTGCACAGTCAGCTGGAACAACTACAAAGTGTCTACACCAACTCTGCGCAGACTCTGTTTCTACACAGCCCATCCTGAAATCTCTTGCACACTGCTACACAATTAACTCGTCTAAAAAAACGTCAGCAGCTGTCATCTGCTATACTTGGGACAACACTGCGACGACTTCTGTGGAGAGTATGGTCACCCTCTCTCTCTCTCTCCACCATTCTGGAACTGATGACTAAGGTTTAAAAAGAACCCCACTGGATTCTGGAAATTGGAATAGGTAGCTGGGTTCTCCAAACACCTCTGGAGTTACCTGCCCTCTCCCTCCTATGGGTTCAGGCCTCCGGCTTCGGCGTTATTATGGCCGGGACGAAGTGAAATAATTACGACAACGCTGGCAGCATGCCAATTTTGCGTGTGTAACAGAACGAGCTTAGCGCTCATGGATTTTCCCACGAATGCTATTTCTACTAGAGAAATGTCTTCCCCTGCCTAGAAAAACGGGTTTTCCTCTTTTCTTCGTCCTTCTCTGGCAAGATCTCAAACCCTGCGTCTGAGATGCCAATCTTTTTGCCGGGAGGAAGTTATTGCAACTTCCGCTCTGCTCCCTCAAAAAAAGCCGCGATACCTGCTGTTTAGACAGAAACAAATACAACAGCTAAACACAGTAATAATACATTTCTAATAACATATAACTCCCTGACTAACCCTTAAGTCTTTAACACTTAACTCCCATACTCTCTTCCCATTCTGCACTACCATCCCAATTAATCATGCCAACAAAGTCCACTCCTCCACTGTTCCCTTCTCTACCTGAGCCCACAGTAAACATTACCCGGTAATACAACGCACAGACCGTCTGGCCTAGGGTTCTGCCTGGCTGGTTACAATCACAACAGTATTCTACGGAGGCCTATCTACCTGTCCAAAATACTTTGGTCCACTTCTCGCTGATACTGAATGCAGTAAGATGCTTAACACAAAATAACTAGACCTCTCTAGGAATTCCTAAAATTCCCGACAATAATAGTAATCACATTCAAAATGTAATACAAAATAATTCCCTTTTAAAATGACTTCTCCCATCTTCTGAATTCACAGAACAATAATGCACAATCAATAACATATAACCCTGTTTACGCTAGCATCTACATGCCGTCAAAAGTTATACATAACCCCAGATTATCAAATTGAAAACCCCGTAGTTCAACCACGTGTTTATAATTTTATGACCACGTGCTTCTCTCCCCCTCGTCCCTCTGAACATCGTATCAAATAAATATACCGTAATGAACGCACCCACGTGCTCCCATTAATCCCTCTATCACTCCCGCGCTTACAGATAGATGGGTAACTATATAATATAAATAAATTGTAGCATTACATTCTCAATAAAATCACAAATACACAGACTCCCGCTATTCTGTACATTTACCTACGACAGAGATGCGGGTTTCTCTCCCGACCCACTTTGCAATAAATACAAAGCACGTCCGTGGCATCTCAACTTTTTAACCATACCGCTATTCCTGAATTAAGGAAGTAAATGGACCTCTTAAGTTTCTCAAGTCTATCACTAAGATAGTATGTGATGGCTCTGGAGTTAAGAATTAAATTAAACTAAAACTGCCCAAAGAACCTTAACTGATCGGCCTAGAACTAGACAAAAATTAAATAAAGTTACCACGAAAATTCTGCTTACCAAATTTCGAATTTTCCCCTGAAAGGCAATCGATAATTTGAATCAGGAACGCGGCTTGGCAATTAATTTTTAGAGACCGAACTTATTAAATTCGGGCGTATTTATTATCAAGACCCCACGCGCCGACTTCATGACGTCATATGCGCGGCGTGGTTCTAAGCCAATGGGAGCTCTGCATTTCAACTGCAGTTAGCTCTCAGCCAATCAGAACCTTAGATCATTCTGATGCAACGTGCATGGGTTTTAGACAAAGAAATGGGATTAAGCCCTACCCTCTAGTAGCAAATGAAGCAACAATGTCGGAATTAGATATATATAAAATCCCGAAAATGCGTCTAGCCGCATGCCATATCTTTAAAAAGACTAAAACTGGTGCCAATCTGATCTAGGCTCTAAAGTCCTTCGTCTAGAATAATAATGCAACAGTTCCCTACACACCAACACTAAACAAGACTACTAGTCATAGAGAAGGAACATAGATGTAGATGAGATGAAACTCCACCGTAATCTCTCTGAAAACGTAAATAAATAGAAGGAGAAGAAACACGGAGAAGGATTACCTGTAATCCCTCCTAGAAATAGTGAACAAATTGCAAGGAGAAAAAGACATGGGCCATTTGAAAGACAGAATCTCAGTACTTTTGTCACATCACTCCCCCTTTTCAAAGATTGAGCAACGATCTCATTACTGAAATCTCTGTGTTTCACATTGGCCCTTAACTCTGTCTACAAGGCTGTCTGTCCTTACCCCTCCTATTCAGTGTTCTTCGACCTTCCTCTTCTGCGTTTCCTCCTTCTTCCTCTCCTAGAATGAGCTCCTATGCTCCGTTGGGAGAGTTGATCTCTCTTCAGACCTGTGCCGTCTACCGGTGGGTCTGAACTTTCCCTTGCTATGACCGTCAAAAGGCTGCCTTGGTCAGCTGATGTGACCGGCGGGCGCTGTGGCGGTCTGGCGATGGCGACTTCCTCGCTGCGCGTCAGCGGGTTTGTGACCGCTGGTACAGTGCGAGAACGATGCAACGTCTCGGGTTCCACTGGTGTAGAGCCTCCGATTTCTTGCTGGGTTTCTATTGAATCCTCACTGATCTCAATAGCTTCTACCTTTGGTGAAAGGTAGGTAATATCTGCCCCTGGCAGTAGTTCTGGACTCGCTCTTCCCCTACCAACATGAAGCGGGACAGAGCTCTCCAAAGTAGCTCCTTGCAAATGCGTAAGGTCGCTTTTCTCACTCTTTTCTGGCCTGAAAAGTTGGTGAGATGAAACTGTAGACCACGGGAGCTCTCCGTCTAACACCCTGGTTCTACCCTCAACCTTGCCCTCCCCTGTGAGAGTTACTGGCGTCAGTTGGAATGTGTCCTGCAGTGACACTTGACGGTTTAAGATCCCGTTAGATCGCGGAGAATCTGAGATAAAGCTCTCAGTGACTGGTTCCAATGTTCCGTGAAACGTATTGGAAAATTTAGCCAATATTTCAGGCTCCTCGTTGCAGGAGTGATTTCCTGTCGGCGAGATACTAGAGTTGTGGGGCCCATCTCCGTTTATAGGCAAACGGATACTCAGATCACTGGCCTCCTCCGTTTGAGTAAAGTGCTGGTCGGATGGGGCTCCAGGGCTGGTTGGAACTATATGCTCGCTCAGACCGCTATCTTGTGCCATATGAAGATGGCGCTGGTCGTTGACATATGTAATACCGCTCTTGTCAGTATGTCCCTCACTTGAAGGAGCTAATACCATCGGGGGCCTAATTCCCGACAACCAAGAGTGTACTTCCTGAATCAGAGGCGTCACCACCGTTTGTCCGTTAGGATGCAAATGGTTGACAGACGAATTAGCCTCTGCATATAACATACAACTGTCCTGAGAGGCCTCTAACCTCTCCGTAGCACGACAGGGATGTTCGAGCTCGCTTGGGGCTCCGTGAATTAGGGGTTCTCCTTTTTCACTTATCTGGCCTGCAGTAGGCCCCCTTGCATCAGCAAGGATCGGTGTGGGCGGGTTCCCCAAAACTAAATATCGGTTACCGAGAATGAAGTCGTAGGCCGGCTGAGCCGTTACAGCTGCCTTGATGGTGCCAGACACGAACCTACATTTCACCTCAATATTGGCTACCGGAAAGCACTGTAAAGTCCCTTTCCTTAAAACTCCACCAATATTCACTTTTTCCTTCGTCATCTGCCAGGGCTTCACCAGATGTCGGGCGACTATGCTGGGGTATGTAAGCCCGCTGTCAAATAAGCATGTAGTCTCAGTCCCGTTCACTTCTGCTGGCCCGCTGTTGGAAAACAACTTCTCTGACTGGAAGGGTTTCCACTTCTTCCCTTGTTTCACCCTCACAGGCCTTAAACAAGCCACCTGATGAGCGGGTTGTTTGTTTGGGCACCGTGTTGTCCAATGAGAAGTAGTCTGACAGAACCTACAATATCTCTCATTATCTCCCCGGTTCCTGACGGGTTCATGAGAAGTCGGCCCCTGTGTTCTGTTAGGCGGCTGGGAGCGCATGTTATGACTGGGAGGGGGCTCCTTGCGAGACGGCCCTTGCTGCTGGTGAGCTGAAGAGGAAGGCGAATGCGATGAAGATGCTCCTTTGTCCGGGGCTGGCAGGTCAGGGTGTTTTCTTTTCTGGCCCAGTACTTCGGCCTGTGCCGACTGGAACCTTTCTGCAAATAGAATTATCTGGTCCAGTTGCTGGGCGCCCTGCTCCGCCAGGTACTTCTTTAAGTCTGGGGACATGTTGGCCTTTATCTGTTCGCACATGATGAGCTCTTCGAGTCCTTCAAACGATTTAGCCAAACCCGACAACTCTCTCCAGCAAGTGAGGTAATTCCTCAGCCTCTCCGCGAACTGGGGAAAACTTTCTCCTTTCTCCAGACGACTTTCCCGAAACATCGTTTGGCACTTCCGGGGAGTCCATTGGAATCGCTGTAACAGGGCGTTCCGCAGAGCCTCAAAGTTATTCTGGTCATCCACCAGCATCTTGCTATAGACATCATACGCATGTCCTCTTAGTGATTGAGATAATTTGAGGCACCAAAGACTATCATCCAGCCCGTATGCCTTTGCCATCCTTTCAAATTTTTTCACAAATAGCTCAATTTTCTCATTCCCGTTAGGAAAAGGGTCCATCGGAAAATTCATGGCTGCCATACGGGCCCTCCGTTTCCTGAGGTGTCTGTCGCCCCTGCTCCGGGAGAATCTCCGTTAGCCGAACTGCCTTCCGAAGATCGGTACTGCAGTTCCAGTGAACGCAGGGCAAGTTCATGCTGTCTCTCTGCTGCCTTCTCCTGCGCTTCCCTTTCTGCCTTCCTCTCCTCTGCTGCTGCAGCCCTTTCCTGCGCGTCCCTTTCTGCCTTTCTCTCCTCTGCCTGTCGGGCCTTCTCTTTTTTCTCCGCTTCCAATTTACGCAGGTCCATCTCTGCCAGTCGGGCCCTCTCTTCTTTCTCCGCTTCCCTTTTCTCTCTCTCCGTCTGCCGGTCCTGTTCCCTCATAATGTAAGCCCTAGTCTCGGCCTCATTCATCCCCATGCTTTTAGCTGCGTCCTTCCATGCAGTAAGTAGCTTGACCAATTCAGCCATCTTACCTGACAAATCAGCAGTAACTCACCACGAGAGGAAATGACAAAAAAGGAACAAGAAAAATTTACTGTTACCTACTAGGAATATGCTGTCGCAAAAACCCGCACTCAGACTAGCACTAAGTCTAACTAATAACTACCTGAAAAAAAATTCAAGTTATCCAGCTACCCAAAACCCGAATTTACTTTCCTGTCAAGAAAAAAATTCGATTAGCCATCAATTACTTCTAAGTGATAAACAACCTTACTACAACTAACATCTAAACTGACTACAACCTGTGCAAAAACTTTATAGCTGAATCAGTCTTAATATAGCTCAAGTCTAGGGGATTTTTAAGAAATCTATTTCCAGAACTTTCATCAGACAATTTATGAATGTAGATACAATCACAGACTTTATCCCAAGGACGTAGCCACCCACTTTGTCACGAAATGGATTTTGGACTAGAGACTGTCTACATATAGTGACAAGACACTAGTGAGAAGAAAGACTGAAAAGATAGATTTAGAAGAAAATGATAGTGAAATGTGAACAGTTGACACTATTGGCTCCGAGGTTAAGAACCAAGGTTGATTCTTTCCTCGCCACTTCGGACGTCGTATGTGCTATAGTTGTCAACGACCTCTAGCTACCCTAAGAGGATAAGGTTATATCAAGATTCACAAACACCAAGATACAGACAACATGTAGCTACTGTACTTAAATGAAATGACTGATGCCAGCTACAATTTATACAAGTTTATTATACACCTATAAACAAACAAACATATGCATGTCCCATACATAAAGTGCGAGGATGCACACCTGAAAACAACAATCAAGCACAGTTAAAATGCATCAACCCCAACCCTTCTCCCTCAAAAAGGCAACCTGTATGGGGACAGAAGTTAGGATTAAACAAAATAAACCACACTGCCCTAGGTGGGGTCTCAGATGTCAATTCTCCACTTCAACAACTATTCTAAATTAAATGTTAAGTGCATAGTCAGCTGGAACAACTACAAAGTGTCTACACCAACTCTGCGCAGACTCTGTTTCTACACAGCCCAATCTGAAATCTCTTGCACACTGCTACACAATTAACTCGTCTAAAAAAACGTCAGCAGCTGTCATCTGCTATACTTGGGACAACACTGCGACGACTTCTGTGGAGAGTATGGTCACCCTCTCTCTCTCTCTCCACCATTCTGGAACTGATGACTAAGGTTTAAAAAAGAACCCCACTGGATTCTGGAAATTGGAATAGGTAGCTGGGTTCTCCAAACACCTCTGGAGTTACCTGCCCTCTCCCTCCTATGGGTTCAGGCCTTCGGCGTTATTATGGAAGGGACGAAGTGAAATAATTACGGCAACGCTAGCAGCATGCCAATTTGCATGTGTAATAGAACGAGCTTAGCGCTCATGGATTTTCCCACGAATGCTATTTCTACTAGAGAAATGTCTTCCCCTGCCTGGAAAAACGGGTTTTTCTCTGTTCTTCGTCCTTCTCTGGCAAGATCTCAAACCCTGCGTCTGAGATGCCAATCTTTTTGCCGGGAGGAAGTTATTGCAACTTCCGCTCTGCTCCCTCAAAAAAAGCCGCGATACCTGCTGTTTAGACAGAAACAAGTACAACAGCTAAACACAGGAATAATACATTTCTAATAACATATAACTCCCTGACTAACCCTTAAGTCTTTAACACTTAACTCCCATACTCTCTTCCCATTCTGCACTACCATCCCAATTAATCATGCCAACAAAGTCCACTCCTCCACTATTCCCTTCTCTACCTGAGCCCACAGTAAACATTACCCGGTAATACAACGCACAGACCGTCTGGCCTAGGGTTCTGCCTGGCTGGTTACAATCACAACAGTATTCTACGGAGGCCTATCTACCTGTCCAAAATACTTTGGCCCACTTCTCGCTGACACTGAATGCAGTAAAATGCTTAACACAAAATAACTAGACCTCTCTAGGAATTCCTAAAATTCCCGACAATAATAGTAATCACATTCAAAATGTAATACAAAATAATTCCCTTTTAAAATGACTTCTCCCATCTTCTGAATTCACAGAACAATAATGCACAATCAATAACATATAACCCTGTTTACGCTAGCATCTACATGCCGTCAAAAGTTATACATAACCCCAGATTATCAAATTGAAAACCCCGTAGTTCAACCACGTGTTTATAATTTTATGACCACGTGCTTCTCTCCCCCTCGTCCCTCTGAACATCGTATCAAATAAATATACCGTAATGAACGCACCCACGTGCTCCCATTAATCCCTCTATCACTCCCGTGCTTACAGATAAATGGGTAACTATATAATATAAATAACTTGTAGCATTACATTCTGAATAAAATCACAAATACACAGACTCCCGCTATTCTGTACATTTACCTACGACAGAGATGCGGGTTTCTCTCCCGACCCACTTTGCAATAAATACAAAGCACGTCCGTGGCATCTCAACTTTTTAACCATACCGCTATTCCTGAATTAAGGAAGTAAATGGACCTCTTAAGTTTCTCAAGTCTATCACTAAGATAGTATGTGATGGCTCTGGAGTTAAGAATTAAATTAAACTAAAACGGCCCAAAGAACCTTAACTGATCGGCCTAGAACTAGACAAAAATTAAATAAAGTTACCACGAAAATTCTGCTTACCAAATTTCGAATTTTCCCCTGAAAGGCAATCGATAATTTGAATCAGGAACGCGGCTTGGCAATTAATTTTTAGAGACCGAACTTATTAAATTCGGGCGTATTTATTATCAAGACCCCACGCGCCGACTTCATGACGTCATATGCGCGGCGTGGTTCTAAGCCAATGGGAGCTCTGCATTTCAACTGCAGTTAGCTCTCAGCCAATCAGAACCTTAGATCATTCTGATGCAACGTGCATGGGTTTTAGACAAAGAAACGGGATTAAGCCCTACCCTCTAGTAGCAAATGAAGCAACAATGTCGGAATTAGATATATATAAAATCCCGAAAATGCGTCTAGCCGCATGCCATATCTTTAAAAAGACTAAAACTGGTGCCAATCTGATCTAGGCTCTAAAGTCCTTCGTCTAGAATAATAATGCAACAGTTCCCTACACACCAACACTAAACAATACTACTAGTCATAGAGAAGGAACATAGATGTAGATGAGATGAAACTCCACCGTAATCTCTCTGGAAAACGTAAATAAATAGAAGGAGAAGAAACACGGGGAAGGATTACCTGTAATCCCTCCTAGAAATAGTGAACAAATTGCCAGGAGAAAAAGACATGGGCCATTTGAAAGACAGAATCTCAGTACTTTTGTCACATCATCTCCTCCCTTATATCACACAAGGAAGATCTCAGCACAGTGCACGAACTCCGTAGCACCGGCGAGAATCTCAGTGTGTGTATATATGAATCACACATTCTATAAATATTTTTGTGGTGGGTAGGTATCTAATTTTTAAATGTTGTCAGGGCAGTGGTCTTACAGCTTAACTCTTTACGATTTCCAACTGCCGTACGATTTTGTAACTTGCACACGGGACCTCCTATTTTTTCGCCCTTATCCGAGAAGGCTAGTCATCCGATCTCACAACCCAGGAGACCAGGGTGGAGTATGACATCATTAGGACTACTGATCCTAAAGAAAAAAATTTCCATAAATTATATTTCTTCAACTGAGAATCGAACCCGGTACCTCTAGAATTCGAGGCAGCGGCCTCACCACTTAGCCAGGCCGACCCCCATACCGGTATGTGTCATTCTACAGCCCCACAGCCTTAATATCGACATCAAATGTATCCACTCTTCAATACAGAAGTAAACTTTACTAGTGCTGTACGTAAGAATTTTACATTTGAATGAGAAGAGATGAGCCTTATTGACAATAGTACGTGAGCACTCAGGTGTGTACACGCACATTGCTCGTGTATTGCTCACATCTACTAAACCATTAATCCACTATATAAGACACGTGGCATTTGAATTAAATGGTGCGTGACCATAACTGCACACGACAGCTATCGAGTTGAACGACAATTTGTTGCCACCGTTCATGTCACTGTGTCGAGAGATAGCTTAACGAAGGAATGGACTGCGGCTGCTGTTAATAGATAATTATTTTGGTACGCTGCTTCACACAGGGTCACACAGTATTAATATTAGCAATCCTGAAGTCAGAGGAAACAGACTATCTTTTGTTTTAAATTATAATACAGTGCTAATTCCGTCACTCCAGTAACCTAGATCAATGTGTTAGTCATTCCTGTTACGTGAAAGTCGGTGAGTGTGATCCCGTTACTAAAGTGAGGCCCTTCTTCTTTCCCCCCCCCCCCCCCCCCTTTCCCATGTACAACTAATGAGTGTCAAATAGAAAAGGAAAATAATATTTGTTGTGACAATGTCCGATTAACTGTACACGATGGACTTAATACTGTTAACATGCGGTTATAAAAATTGATATTTCGGACACGCCGACGCCGTGAGCTCAAAGTTTAATGAAGCCAAGTATTACATATTTAGTTTAAAAATAAAGGTAAAGGTGGTCTCATACTGCCGTAAGTAAGATGAGTGTTAGAGACTTCACCACACTAGGTCTCATAGCTTGCAAAAAAAAAATGTGGACTTTGTCCTGGCGACAGGCCTGCAGATTCAGAATGACTAATAACGCAGAACAAGAGGAAGCGGGTAACATAAATACATATGCCACTGTTTGGTCAGAAGGATTTTTAACGTTGAGAACGCTGAGAAAATTGTGACAGTTATATTTTAAATCCAGAGACAGCTAGACTCTTTATTTACCATTCTGACTTCGTCTCTGAGACAAGAAGGGATATACCTTTGCAACTCAATGAAAATAAACGAAATATTTGACGCTTGAGAGTAATAATCTTGCAAATGACTACAATGGCGAAGGATGTCACGGTGGCCATAATTTGTGAGTGGCAATGTGCCACAGGTATTTATCTGGTATTTTTGTGTGTGAACGAATTAGGGATATACTACGTTAGTGGTCCTTTTACAACACTTTAATCCGTTTTTCTTCACCCATTTACAAACGTACCCAGACTGCACAAAGATCTAAAAAAGTCGGTGGTGGCTTCTGAAGACATTTGTGTCGCTCCTAACATCGACGCACTGAAAGAAAGATTACAAAAACGTAGAATCAAACAAACAAACTCAGAAAACACACACATACATACATGCGCACGTGCACTGTGAATCAATTCATAACGAACATAGCTGGGTTAACGAATTCGTGAGCATCCGAATTTTTGAAGCGTGACTCATTCCAGGACTTGCGTTGCAAAATACGCGACTATACATTATTTTTTTTAATAGTGAACGACAAGGAGTTTTACGCTACTTGGACCATGGTGTAGAGGAAACGATTGCACCCACGCCCTCACGTGAGTCATTTCACACATAACAACGTCTTTGATCTACTGAAGGGCTGCATAATTAAAAACAAAACAAAAAACAGCCAGCTTCCGTACTTATGTTTGCTACAATATACCATTCCCGGTTATTATATGACGAACACTGCAGCGCATTTCTGCATGTGGAGCTCTCCGCTACCGGACTCTTTAACTTTTGGCATTACATCACCCCGCTATTTAGATGGCCTGGTATGTTTCATGAGTGTCGAGTTTTCTGAGTTGGTGTAGCCCTCTGGACTTGCAAGAAAGTCCTGGAATACAACACCGAATAAAAAAGAAAAAAAAGTGAGAAAACTCAAATCTTCGAGGATAGAAACAAACAAAAACAAAACCATATTGTTCCCTTATCTATCGCTAGCTCTTAGTCTCTCGCTCCGTTAAGGTCCTTAGGTACAGTAATTGAAAAACCGAAACATGGCCGTCCTCGAACATTTCGGATTCTGGGTTACCAAACTGTACTTCCACGACTATATGAACACTAATACCACAACTACTAATATTACTATTGCTACGACCATCACCACAACTACTACTACCACCACTACTACTACGCCTCCTCCTTCTCCATGTTCTCTCCTTCTAGATCACGAAGTAACCACGGCAATCACTGTTAGCATATTTTTATCCATTAATTGAAAACAAAATAAGCTATCGTCAAAACAAATCACATTCTCTTCCACTCGCAGTTTATGTAACAATCTGTGCCAGCACGGTTCATTCATTCAAAACCATTCAACTTATACTTTTAACAAACACATACCAAGTCCTACTGTCACGTGCCATCGGCTCAAGGTCTTTCTAAGTCTTCCTCGTCCTTTTCATTTTTGTCTGCAGTTTTCTTCTCCGTGTACTTTTTGGTCTATCTCTGTCTCTCTTCCTCTGGAGACTCTAGACCAAGGACTGTCTTGTAATGCTATCAACAGATGTGTGCCCTATCCATCGACAGTGTCTTCCCATCTCTTGTTGCACTAGACATTGTCTGGTTCTTGTCATGAGTTCCTCAATGATGACCTTGCCGGACCACTTAAGTCAGTGGTTTCCAACCTTTTTACGTCTAAAGACCACTCTTCCAACTACATGTAAGTTGCGAACCACCAGCTTTTAAGTAATATCGCAATGCCATAAACACTTAACTGCTTTTATTCAATAGATGAGAAGGCCTATATTCAATAAAATAACACAAGTTGTTAATTATTTGCCAGAAGTAATGTGGATCAGAAATACGTGAATATAAAATACTTGAGTTATACTTCTCAGTAAGAGGTGGAACTTCTGTATAAGTTCAGGACCATCTTAGAAAACATAGTGGCTGCCTTCGAAGTTAGTTTATGCCACTTAAATATATATTATTCCTCCACAATTCTGGGAGCTTGGAAAACACGTCTTACTAGGACGATTTGAAGTAACGAAAGGCCACGAATATTAACCGTTAGAATAAATTAGCGCAAACGCGTAACGTCATTGACAACCGGTGACGTATTAAATATGTAGCGTTCAATATAAGTTAAAAACCGTGCAAAAACATGAATTACCACAAATAGACATAGGCTATTAACATGTGTTCTTTAACAGGACCATAAGTGGTCCGCGGACCACAGTTTGAGAATCACTGAATTAAGTGGTTCTATTCTCGATTTATGAAACTATCTTTCTCTGGGTAGCGCATCGCGCCTCCCTAACAAAGGTGGTTCGTCTGTCTTGGATGGCTGAGTTTTTGTTTTCTTCAGTCCCATTCTCAACCTCAAAATAGTCCTCTCTCAAAATAGTTCTAGGGCAACAAGAAAAGAGAAGACGCTGGCGATGAATATGACACAAACTGAAGAAATATGTTGATATCATGACCACGTGGTCTATGTTCTAGGATCCCCAGAGTAAGAGATACAGAGATGGACTGAAAAATACATGGAGAAGAAAACTGGAGACAGAAGAGAAAATGATGAGGAACACTTGGAGAGAACTTGGATACAAGTGGTGTAGTGACTTGGAAAGATCTTGGATACAAGTGGTGTAGTGACTTGGAAAGATCTTGGATACAAGTGGTGAAGTGACTTGGAAAGATCTTGGATACAAGTGGTGTAGTGACTTGGAAAGATCTTGGATACAAGTGGTGTAGTGATTTGGAAAGATCTTGGATACAAGTGCTGTAGTGACTTGGAAAGATCTTGGATACAAGTGATGTAGTGACTTGGAAAGATCTTGGATACAAGTGGTGTAGTGACGTGTAAAGATCTTGGATACAAGTGATGTAGTGACTTGGAAAGATCTTGGAAACAAGCGGTGTAGTAACTTGGAAAGATCTTGGATACAAGTGGTGAAGTGACTTGGAAAGATCTTGGATACAAGTGATGTAGTGACTTGGAAAGATCTTGGATACAAGTGGTGTAGTGACTTGGAAAGATCTTGGATACAAGTGATGTAGTGACTTGGAAAGATCTTGGATACAAGTGGTGTAGTGACTTGGAAAGATCTTGGATACAAGTGGTGTAGTGACTTGGAAAGATCTTGGATACAAGTGGTGTAGTGACTTGGAAAGATCTTGGATACAAGTGGTGTAGTGACTTGGAAAGAACTTGGATACAAGTGGTGTAGTGACTTGGAGAGAACTTGGATACAAGTGGTGTAGTGACTTGGAAAGATCTTGGATACAAGTGGTGTAGTGACTTGGAAAGATCTTGGATACAAGTGGTGTAGTGACTTGAAAGATCTTGGATACAAGTGGTGTAGTGACTTGGAAAGATCTTCAATACAAGTGGTGTAGTGACTTGGAAAGAACTTGGATACAAGTCGTGTAGTGACTTGGAAAGATCTTGGATACAAGTGGTGTAGTGACTTGGAAAGATCTTGGATTCAAGTGGTGTAGTGACTTGGAAAGATCTTGGATACAAGTGGTGTCGTGACGAAGTCCCTGTCAGCTTCAGAGGAAAACGATTGTCTTATTTAAAAACCCGTTAGCTATACAGGAGATAAACTGTACGGGGATAAAAACCCCGCGATACATCTCATGGAAAAGATAGTGCCTTGATGATGATGTATTTAATGAAGAATGTTGGAATTTAAATCAGAATTGTTGATACAGTTTCAAGCTTTAATAACTTCAGAAGTATAAATGCCACAAACTTACAGTTAACATCATTTGAAAGTTTAATTATGTAGATTTTTTACAATTATTTAATTTTGTGAATTTTGAATAATACATCTTTCATTTTTTGTTGGTTTCAGTCCCTCTTATTGAAGATGGCAAATTTTGAAGAAAATGTCAACTGCGTTCTCTGATTAGCTGAACTCAAGTCCACAACAGCAGCAACCAGCTACAGGGTTGGTTCTATGATACGTAAGTAGCGCAAAGATAGATAATGATGAAAATGATGTTGACGACGATGATGCTGTAAAACAAGGCGACCATGAAGGGTAGTGCATAAGACCTGTATCTCACCAAGTACAACAACGTGCTACAGAATCCACCACTACAACAACACATAAAAGACTTTCTACCAAATCTCCTCCTACAAGGACTCAGCTGCCCTGGCGGTCCCGTAGTCCTTAAGGGGGGGGGGGGGGGGAATTAACACTGGAAAAAGTTTACCTGTGTACGTCGTTGCGCCAAGTGTCCTATTTTTTACGGTCAATAGCCTTGACGGGAAGTCGTCATCTGCTTTTACGTGCACAAAGTCAACATGAAAATAAAATGAAATGTCAGTCTGACCTAATTTTTCCTGAACTGATTTTACGCCATCGTTCTCCGTCACGGCGACTTAAGTTACCTTTTTTTTTCCAAACGTCTAAATTAATAAAATATTTAAAAAATACTTGTTAGGTAAACAGGTTCCACTTAAAAAAATTTACAGCATTCTAAGTATTCTCGTTTAGACAGCTGCAAATAGAAGCGTCAAGTTAAGTGCAGGATAAAAAATTGATAAAAATATAAAGTGTAAATAAAAGAAACAAACCCACACACATACTAATTTATATATATATATATATATATTGTAAACCTTTAGAGGGCTCAGTGTTACTAAAGTTGAACGCACAAGATCCTGGGTGCCGACTACTAGTGGCATCTTATGATATGCTTAAAGAAGCAGCGGTCATGTTCGTTCTCTGTATCTTCAAAGACCTATGGGAAATTCACGGGACTACAGCAAGAAATTTACAAATCGTTTAGAAAACAAGAAGATATCCGATTTCGTGGAACCAGTATTAAGTCAGCCATCACAGTTTCAATCCATTCTGAATAATGTAATGAACTTTTTTAGTTTACTGTATATGAGTGTTTTCACCCGTGTGTTTTTGTGGCCCGTAAAAGGAGCAAAGAATACTAACACTGAGACCTAGTATATAAGTCTCACTTCCCTACAGCATTTTATGTTGCCTGTTTTAATGGTATAATATACCGTATGAGCGTCCGATTGGCAGAGTGGTTATAGCGCTGGTATCTCGTAGCAAAGGTATAGGGTTCGAATCACGGCACCGACACGCACCAGTCTACCCAGCTTTAAATGGGTACCTGACTCCGCTCTTTGCGTTAGGGAAGGAAAAGGCATAGAGGAAGGGAAATGGTGACCCCACCTCTCGATGCTGGACCTAGTATGGTGAAATCTCTAACACTTCACTCCCCAACCGCAGTATCAGCTACGGGACTTTCTCAACATTTTTTTCAATACACCGTATAGAATATTATAACAGACAAAGAAAGAATATTCCTACTGCTACCTCAGTCAGCGTGTCAGAGGCGGCTAATATGAGGCTGTGCTTGGGGCGGGCAACCTCATTATGTAAAGAAACGTCTTCATATATCACTGCTACGACAGCACATGAATGCCTGGGTGTCAAACTCGTGTGTGTGTGTGAGTGTGTGTGTGTGTGTGTGTGCGTGCGTGCGTGCGTGCGTGCGTGTGTGTGTGTGTGTGGGGGGGGGGGCGGCAGCAGCAATGACTACTTTATACTCTCCACCAGTGGTATTCAACATTTTTTTCTGTTCGCGTACCATCAGATATAATTTATCTTTAACTATGTGTAGCGTGAGGTTTTTATTGGCTCTAGGATCAGTATAGTACTGACAATACAGAAATAGAATTTCTGCAGGAAAATGGTGAAGTCCCAGTGTATGAGAGAACCACTGGTATCACAACTTAGTTACGGCTGTGAATGATCTGATCTCGAAAAAGTCGTAGAGTGGAGACAGTCATAAAATGCCACCCCGCTGAGTAACTACTGTAACTGTGATATTAAAACAAGGAAACAGATTTCACTTAACAATTATAAACTTGACAAGTCGTTCAAATACAATTTCCTTATTTATTAAGTATATACACTATCTACTCTTGTGCTGAAGGGTGGATGTTGGAAGATGGAATGCAATGGATTTGTAAGTTTACAGATGATATATATATTTATATATATAGTACAACAAGTCCTTCTTCCAAGTATAAGAAAAACAAGTATATCAGCTGTACTGTTAATCAATTATAGAAAAAATTATATCAGCTGTGCTGTTAATTAATTATGGGAAAATTATATCAGCTGTGCTGTTAATCTTGTCTCTGATTACGCTAAATCACTTTTTCTTCATGGACAGTTAATTGCTCACACTTGCCGACGGAATTGGTACTAATGTGTACTCATCTTTTAAAACAGTTATGTCCTTCTTAATTGATGCACACAACACTTCGTCGCTGATGATCGTTCCTTTAGCCCACCCAAGACTGAAGGGAACTAAGGATGTATCTCCGATACAACCACTATGCTCCTGCGAAGTTCCAGGCAGCAGGATTGACCTGAACATACGACCTTAGGTTTGATGACACGAATAAACCTGTAACAATGATAAATAGGGGCTAATTTCTGACATCAAGCCCACTTATTCCTAGTGTATATGAGATGAGTGTCTCAGGTGTCTGCATGTAGGATGAATGACAACATGGCTCAGTATGATTTAGCAATAGCGAGACAAGATAGGTGTCTACTTGCAAAACATTCTTTCTAATAATTCAATACATGAATACATCCAATAATTTGTACACCTAGGTATGATGCAACCGTTTCCTTCCACCTATAATATACCAGGCCATCTCTGATAAGTGCTATACTGGCTGGTAAAATATATCCTAACAATACTGTTGTAGTTATAAAGAGTCCTAACAAGGACTGTTAGGTTATATTCAGGTTGGTTTTCTTCTTCAGCAATCATACCAGGAAATACAATCATTATACCTGATTCTATAAAATATAATCATGATACATGATACAGTCATAGTAAAACTAAAATCCTAAAGTGATATTAATTATGTACATGTGTAGGATATTTTCAGGTGGTTTCCTTCTTCAACAGTCATACCAGGAATTACAATAATTATACATGATACTTTAAAATACAATAATTATACATGATATAGTGATATTAAAACCAAACTCCTAAAAGAGATATTAGTTTCACAATTATTTATAATAAGTTTACATACCCTCTAAGATTAATACACGCCAGATTTTGACTCGACTTAGTGAAGCAAGCCTGCCCGGCATGCATGTAAGCAGGAATCAGTCTTGGCAGCATTCTCTTCTTTAGTCTATCGTTCTGGCTGGGGTTTGTGTGTAGATTTGAATAAAAACGCACTAATATATATATATATATATATATATATATATATATATATATATATATATATATATATATATATATATATATATATATATATATATATATATATATATATATATATATATATATATATAGGTAGACGCAGGTAGATGCAAATGCACAAAGGAACCCGTTGATTGGTTCGTGCGTTTTCTTCTTTTTCGATTGCAGGGACACGCTGATTGGTTAGTTTTCTTTTACGTCCTTTTCGTTTTTCAGAGTTCCAAATCAACAGTATTTTATGCTTAACTTATTCTGTCTGCCGCCATCTTGCGTGAATCCGTGACTACGCGTAATTTATTCTGTCTCAGGGTCTGACTGCAAATTTGCGTGAATCCTTGAGCGCGGATTGGCTGTGCAAATGTGTATATCGATTGCGACCTAACATAGTGTAAGCAGCGGATTTACAAACAACTTTACGACATATGTGCCTCCAAGGTTATTGGTGCATAATTCCAAGTATTCAATTTACCTATACATTGCATTGGCAGACTTTTTTTTCACGTACCCCCTTAGATGTCTTCTCGTACGCCAGGCTGAATACCACTGCTCTACACGGAGCAAAACGAGACTATCTTTAAACTTTTTTCACATTTATTATATTTCAATTCCCACAAGAGGCTACCTAGGAAAGGTCTTGTTAAATTTTTCTTCAATTTCTGAGTGTTTTAGAAAACAGCGTGGGAAAACGATCATATCGCAACGCGTTATCTGACTTTAATATTTGTGTCCCAGAACATGAATGTTGCTAAAACCTAGGAAATATTTCACAGAAAATGGAAGCCTTGACATGGAAATTGAATCAAGATGTTAGAAACCCAGTGCAGTGGCTTATCAACTGTCACCACTACTCAAACATCCGTTATTTCAGTACAGAAACTAAACGACCATTGATAAATAATATATTCTTACCAACTCTTTGCTGTCAGTGCCAAATATGATCCATGACAAGAGCACAGGAGCTAAAATCACAAAGTAGGAGATGAAATGCTTAGGAATAGCCGTTATTGTTTACCAGGAGAGACACAATTTGAAATGGTAATATAAAAATAGTAGGAACTACATCCTACATCAACTATATAGAGAAACAACAAATAACGTTGTTTGGCCAATTCGTGAAAAAAGAGCCCAATCATTCACCACTACTCGCCTACAGCAGTAAAAGGTCTGGTTTTAGGGCACCGGGAAAATCGAGAGCCGATAGAGAGCAATATTACCGAAATCCTGAAGCATGAGCTTACATCAGCCAGTGCGACACATTTGACTTACGAACTAAAACTTGATGGCAAGAATGAATCCAAAAATTTAAAAGGAAAATGTAAAATAAGCTCAAATGAACCTCAATGTACGCCCATCTAGTCGCAGGACCATAAAGGAACAGACACAAGAGTATATAACTCCCACTAACTCATAGGTGGTAATGCATAGGCGACAACACGGTGTGTTTTATTAAGCAACAAATGTTCGATTTGACTCTCTCAAGAATCCACATGATAAACTAAAAATGACAAACGTATGTTTGTTTACAAACATTGGCTTGTTCTTTGGAAGAAAATCACAAACTAGGATTTTTTATTATTATTATTATTTAATTTCTTTTTTTTTTGTTTGTTTGTTGTTGTTGACAAGCATGGTTCCAATTATATAGAACGTACACACTTTTCCTATCTCGCTTCCTGGTAAAGCCGACTAGAGGTCGCACTCGAAAAATCCTTTTGATAATTTCTGTCGTCATTCAAGTTTTGCCCGGATTTTTATTAACGGTTTTTTTTTCCTTTCTTTGTTAAAATGTAAAGGAGGGGAGATAAACTGAGCGAACAGGAATTTAAAATGCGAAAAAGCACGTGCAACTTGTTCACACATATCCTACATCAGAAATAATGTCGACTTAGCAAATCTGCCCGCCATGTTACTAGAGGCGACTAATATTAGATTGTACATAGAGACTGATAGCCTCGTCATGTAATAAAAAATGACTACAAAAACTATTACTGCAAGAGAACTTGAATATTTTGGTGCAGGCTTCCTGTAAGGGGATCAGCTGCTTTGGTGGCTGCATGCTACATAAGAAAAAGGAGGGGAAGTAATTATGATGACATCTGCCTGACCTCCCATGTGGAGTTGTCGCACAGTTTAAGAAAGCAAAGAATAACCTCAGAGAAATCTACAAGACCTGTTGATAAACTTAAAGAAACATTTCGTCAGAAATTACATCGAAAAAATAAATGTGTTCTAAAGAAGACTCTGACGATGGATACGACACACTCTGAGGAAACTTGTTGATAGCATTATCAAGCAGTTCTTTTCCTGGAATACCCAGAGTAACAGAAGTAGAGGTAGGCATAAAAACACACGGAGAAGATTTCTGAAAATAGAAATGAAATTGAGGAAAACATGAGAAGACGCTGACCAAAGCATCCGACAGAATGAATTGACATGCTTTTGTTTAAGGCTTCTTAGATAGCTAAAAGGTAGCTACTGGATGAATGGTGAATTAGCTGAGTTCTTACATGTAACCATGGTAATGGTAAAGATCAATAAATATGACAAACATGTTTTTATCAGGTCAATATTGAGATTCCCGTGGATGACAAAGGCAACAAATATCGTAAGTCTGCAACAACAACAAGTTAGGACACAAAGAATATAGCTCATTGGGTGATGTATACAAGGCATGCAAGCGAACACGTTTTGCTTCTCGGCCTTTTGGCTAAGACTGAAGTGTAGTAATAACTAATTCTCAAGAACTAAAGGTCTTTTATATTTGGACATGCGACCTAATATACCCGGCTAGGTTCCTGCCAAAACGAGGCAAAATATTATTTAAAAAAAAAAAAACGTTTTTAAGATGGAACAGTAGAGAACCAGTGGCATAGAATAAGTCACAGAAAAATGACAATGAACAGTCTGACATTGGCATTTTGATCAACTTCATAGAGAGTAATTTAATAGGAGGCGATCTGGTCATTAGAAGTAACCAAACGTGTTGGTCCTCAATTTCTTGATTCTTGACACTCTAAATGGGGTTGGGGTCCAGTGCGGTCTCGACTCTTACCTGTTATCCTGTCTTGTTTAGATCGTTTGGTTCATATAAATTAGTTTAGCTGGATGGGAGTGAAGATATGACAATTTTAAAATAAGGAGTGACTTTGCTATCATCGTGTGTGTTTGTGTTCGTGTGTCTATCTATCTATCTATCTATCTATCTATCTATCTATCTATCTATCTATCTATCTATCTATCTATCTATCTATCTATCTATCTATCTATCTATCTATCTATCTATCTATCTATCTATCTATCTATCTATCTATCTATCTATCTGTCTGTCTGTCTGTCTGTCTGTCTGTCTGTCTGTCTGTTTGTCTGTGTCTGTCTGTCTGTCTGTGACCGTGTGGCCAGAAAGGGGCAATTTTAGACTGAGTAATTAGTTATCGATCTTGTCTTCGGTGTATATTTGCGCTCATGCTGGCATTCGCACACGGGAATGGGCGATTTAAACGAAACACACCTTTGCCATCCGTAAAGAAGACAGATGTGTGAGACGTGGGAGACAGCCCTCAGTTGTTAGACATCTCGGCGCTGTCTGACACCAGAAGAAAACACCTTTTTGAGCACGAAACCGTAAGAAGTGTGAGTAGGGCAACGGATATCGTGGGATGGAACAGCCCGTTAGTGGGCGGACCTTGAGTTGTGTCGATTAGGAAGATACTCTTGACTAAGATGT
>JAMPIV010007845.1:10000-105000 GCA_024509875.1 Oreohelix idahoensis | reverse complement strand
AGGATGCTTTGCTGACTATTTATCAGTACGAAACACACAAGATAACACCGGAAGTATACAGTGGGCAACTCAGCCCTTTAATGACGCAATCACTTCTGTTGTTCCCCTATTAACAGTATGTGTCAGTCCAAACAAGACAAAGACCTTGATACTGGGTCCAGTAAATAGTAGAAGACTTAAGGACAGTAGTATAGAATAGAGGGTAGGTTTCTGGTATTGTATAAACAGCTGGCCGTGGGGTCAGTGTGATTCGCTTGATAGCTAGGCGGAGTTGTCGTACGGAAGGTACGGGGTTCGAACCCTGGGTAAGCCACTCACGTCTGTTGTTTTTCTGTTGTCCAAGTGTTCTACTTCTTTATTTCTTACGAGTGCCTGAAAACATACCTTTATGTTTGTCTAATATTAATTTACTGTTTACAGGCCTCGGGTTTCCCTTCCTTATGTGTTATTTATGTTTATACAATACCAGAAACCTACCCTCTATTCTATACTACTGTCCTTAAGTCTTCTACTATTTACTGGACCCAGTATCAAGGTCTTTGTCTTGTTTGGACTGACACATACTGTTAATAGGGGAACAACAGAAGTGATTGCGTCATTAAAGGGCTGAGTTGCCCACTGTATACTTCCGGTGTTATCTTGTGTGTTTCGTACTGATAAATAGTCAGCAAAGCATCCTTTTTTTGGGGATGCCTAGCTGGCCGTGGGGTCAGTGTGATTCGCTTGATAGCTAGGCGGAGTTGTCGTACGAAGGTACGGGGTTCGAACCCTGGGTAAGCCACTCACGTCTGTTGTTTTTCTGTTGTCCAAGTGTTCTACTTCTTTATTTCTTACGAGTGCCTGAAAACATACCTTTATGTTTGTCTAATATTAATTTACTGTTTACAGGCCTCGGGTTTCCCTTCCTTATGTGTTATTTACATCGGTAATTATGTTAGTTGTGGGGGATGGGATTTGTTTTACATGACGAGTTGCCACCGCCATGCAAAACCTCATATTAGTCAACTAAACATTAATTAACCAAATAGAATGGATGGGTTTGAAAAAAAATCGAAAAAAGGTGATTCGTCTTACGAGGACAAAAGACAAAGAAATGCACTCTATTTTCTTTTCTTTGTCTTTTGTCCTCGTAAGACGAATCACCTTTTCTCGATTTTTTTTTCAAACCCATCCATTGTATTCCACGTCTTACCGCAGTTCCCCTCAACTTCCTCGATTAACCAAATAGGTGTTAAAAGATCTTTATGTCATTTACAATAAGGGCAAGATAATTAGCAAATTCTGAGAACCACTGTGTTGGAAACTATTGCTACGTCAACTTTAAACTTCCCATGGTAGTACCAAGACTTAACTAGCGTTTCGCTGACTTCCTGAAGGGTTAAACTACAAAACTTTTTGTACACGGAGATGTAATGTGAGACGGATGTGGTAATTGTCCTGTTTGGGAGATATAAGTGCTTGCTACTGGTGTGAAAATCTTGAATGTAGTGTTTGTTCAAGTTATTTCGTGTTGTGTGTATATGTGTGTGTGTGATTTCGTGTGCGTGAATCTTTCTAAAGGATGTCATGGAGAAGTTTAACGGTTAATCAGATAAACGGCTGGAAGGAAGTATAAATAAGCGTTGGTGACAACGCCTGCATGCCTAAATACACAGAGATAGATAAATAGAAAGATATACTCGTACATATGTACAAGAAAACAGATAGATAGGCGGAAACATATTCACAATAAACTGTAATTTTTAATCTTGACATACTTACTGGTTCACGTCCTTCTTTCCTCCAATCACATTCTTTCTTTTGACTCTTTACTGTAAATGGCTAGTACGGCAACAGGCAACCCAGGAGTCTGGCGATCTACTGTAGACAAACCGTGCTATCTGAAAGTCTACCCTGATAATATCATGTCCGTTTTCAGGTTTAATAGTATTTGGAGTTTGGACTAAGTGCAGCTTATATAAAACTGTTAACTTTGCCAGACGATCTGCTTCTTGTAATTCATCAAAATAGCGATGACAATTAAAACTAATTATTACTGTTATTCTTATTGTTAACGAGAGTCGACATCATGCACTCCGGGCAAACCCATAGTTGCTCAGTTTCCCTCATCAAAAGTCGATGGATGTGAATGTTGATTTTTTCCGGTTGCGCGCTGGTTGTATACGCGCCGGATGCATCCTCTCAAACGTCCGTCCCTGTCAGTTCTACGTTCGATGCCGAATTACAGCAATCTTAGCCTTGTTGAATAATCGATTGCAGTGTTGTTCTCTATCAGGCGATCACGAATTGTCCTTAGTATCCATATCCACATCCAGTGTACCCGTCTTGGATGCTCCTGAAGCCAGTCTGCCAGGTCTCCCACTGTCGCGCACCCCCGTAGGCCAGGACAGCAGACACATATCAGTTCCTGAAGAATCGAGGAATTAAAAACTAATAGCTGGTTTACCGAATGTTAATTATTGTTAATCATAATCGACCTCACTGTACTCTGGGCAAACCCATAGGTGCTCAGTCTCCCTCAGCATATGTTGAAGAGTATTGAATGCTAATTGTACCTATATCACGCTGGTTGTACATACGACGGATGCATCCTCTCTCACGTCCATTTCTGCTAGTCCCACGTTTGATGCCAAACTCCAACAGGCTCAGCCTTGTTGATTCATCCATTGCAGTGTCATTATCCAGCAGGCGATCATTAATAGCCCTTAGTATCTCTCCCTTATCCATGTCCAGTGTCCCCACTATGGGTGCTCTCTATGCTAGTCTGTCAGCTCTCTCATTGCTACGTACCCCTACATGACCAGGACAGTAGATCCACACCAGTTTTTCAAGACTTGAGGATTGTATTGATGTTTTCCATTCCTGCCGCAGCCATCCGTTCTTAACTTTCCGAAGCATGGCTTGAGAGTCTGACAATATAACTGCCCTGGTTGATGGAGTTTCAGACAGCCACCTCAGTGCTGCAGTAACTGCCTCTACCTCCATTCTCATGCTTGAGGTTGTTGTCGTGTAGGCTCCACTCTGTTCAGTGACGAACCTGCCCTTTATTCTCACAGATAAGCCCCATCCTGATTTCTCATCACGCACTACAGAACCATCAGTGTACACAATGGCGTCATCATCCCCAGCATGATCACTTATCAGCTGATTAATCTCCAGCTCTGCTTTTCCATTGCCCCAAGATCTGCACTCTCTGCCACGGCTAATGATGACCTGCTGGTAGTTTATCCAGTTCTTCCCTGACTTACTCCACTCTTCCCCTTTGGATATATTTTCAACCCTGGTCACCTGACCAATCGTAGCCTCTGCCTGTGCCATCCATGACATCCCCCTCTTGATTCTTGTTCCTTTGATGTCAGCTACATTCTCATGTAGAGGATGTCTTTTGTCGGTGGTTACCCGCATATTTGTTTTTACATGGGCCATCGCATATCTGGATCTAATCAACAGCAATCCGAGCATGTATCTCATTGTCACAATGGGGGCATCACGTGTACAGCCCAAAACTTGTCACATCCCTTGAATGCGCTCCAGTCGTTCACATTGTGACACTGACAGCGTGAGTATTCCTAGCCCGTACTCGATTACTGAAATCACGAGCTGATGATACAGAAGAAATAAAAGTCTCTGTTCCAAGCGCACAGCAGCCATTGTTTTTAAGGCTATCAGCCCTGGCTTGCACTTCTGTATGATCAGTTCGACATGATACTTGAATGATAGCCCAAGATAAAACGTTACTCCCACATACTTCAGCCTGTCTTGACTTTCAATGTTCTGCCCATTGAAAGTTATGTCTGGAAGGTCTGCTTTCACTATGGAGTTGTTTAAAGAGCACCACATCACACAGGTCTTGTTGGGATTTGTCGTGAAACGAAGTGTAACCCACTACTTTGTTAATCACTATGTCGAGATACAGATTTGCTTCAACCAATCAACGATCAACGTTCACCAGTCTCTGAGACAGAATAAATTAACGGCCATCTTGTTCACGCAAGATGGCCGATGAAAACTGAATAAAATTAGGCTGTATGAGACCAGGTACAAAACCGGAGGAAACCAATCATTTTGCTCCGCCAGGAACCAACCGAAAGCTTTCCTCAAGTAGTTACCTGACTATATAATCAAGCGGATTTTATGCTAACCACGCAATCCCGAACTTGACGCCAGAGCTGAAGAGGAAGAAGCTGTCACTTTGATTTACAACTTACCTGAGGGCATCGACCTGCAACCTACTTCGCTAAGTCGCGTCAAAACCTGGCCAGTTTAAAATCTTAAGAGGGTTTAATTGTGTCCTAAAAACCTGAGGTCGTATGTTCGAGTCAATCCCGCTGCCTGGAACTCCGCAGGAGCATAGAGGTTGACCAGACTCTACATCTTTGGTCCCCCTCAGTCTTGGGTGGGCTAAAGGAACGATACTCTGCCGGTGGTGTGAACCAAACAAAGAAGAACAGACTTAAGAGAGATGAGTACACACTAGTACCATTTCTGTCGGCATTGTGAGCATAGAACTGTCAATGAAGAAAACGTGAATTAACATAGCAAGAGACAAAATTAATAGCATAGCTGAGAAGTGTTATATCCTTAATTAACAGCACAGCTGATCCATGTACTATAATTAATTAACAGCACAGCTGATATAAATTTTTTGTTCCTATAATTGGAAAACTTGGTGTTATATATATATATATATATATATATATATATATATATATATATATATATATATATATATATATATATATATATATATATATATATATATATATATATATATATATATATATATATATATATATAAATATAAATATAAAATATTTGTAAATCATATGTAAACTTACAAATTCATTACATTCCATTTTTCAACATTCACCCTTCAGCACAAGAGTAGATAGTGTATATACTAAATAAAAATAAGGAAATTGTATTTGAACGACTTGTCAATTTTATCAGTGTTAAGTAAAATCTGTTTCCTTGTTTATTAATATCACAGTTAGTTACACAGCGGAGGTGGCACTTTATGTCGGTCTCCTCTCTACTATTGTTTCGAGATCAGAACATTCACAGCCGTAACTAATTTGTGATACCAGTAGTTCTCTCAGACACTGGGACTTCACCATTTTCTGCAGAAATTCTATTTCTGTAATTTTCAGTACTATACTGATCCTACAGCCAAATAAAACCTCTCGCCACACTGGGGGCTCGTTCCGGGGATATTTCTGTATATCTTGAGCCATACTTAGTCTATTCATCTATCTACACTCTATCTTGTGCCACCCATAGATAACATAAGAAACCAATTTTTGAAAAAAATTCTATAATAGGATTTGTTATTGTTTTCTTAGGAGGAGTACCATTTAGTACTCAGTAAATAGTTGATGCTCACAAAGTTGCACGGAAATTATTTGTTCATTTAAATTAATTAAGTTTAATTACAATAATTTGGTTATAGTAGATATACATACCCTATCTAAGCAACGCCATGGCTGATCTAGTGAAGTTCAGGACTGCGATCGTGCAGATGGGTAAGGAATTAAACATGACAGGTGATGCTCTTACTCAGTATGTCACAACAGAAGTGGACAAACACATGGATAGGGAAGAAAGGAAGTTGCAATTAGAGACAGAAGCCAAAAGACTGGAAGCTGAGAGAGAAGCCAAAAGACTGGAAGCTGAGAGAGAAGACAAAAGACTGGAAGCTGAGAGAGAAGACAAAAGACTGGAAGCTCAGAGAGAAGACAAAAGACTGGAAGCTGAAAGAGAAACTAAAAGGTTAGAAGCTGAGGAAAGGAAATTACAAGCAGAGAGAGACCATCAGTTGAGATTAAAAGAGCTTGAAATTCAGGCAAATACTGGCAATAATGGTGGTAGCTCACCTCACTCTGAGAGTAGCTCCAGCCAGAGCACCTCAAGTGGGGCCATGAATTTTCATCTGAACCCATTTGTTGAGAAAGAAGATGCCATTGAGTCGTACCTGGATAGATACGAAAGACTAGCCACTACCTATGGCTTAGTGAAAGAAAAATGGAGTCTTAAACTATCTCAGGGATTGAGAGGTATTGCCTACGATGTGTATTTGAAGCTCTCAAGAGATGACAGGAAGATTATGAAATCCTGAAGCAGGCACTGCTTGTGAGATATGAAAAGAACTCAGAATCATATAGAAAGAAATTCCGAACAGCTAAACTTCTTCCAGGAGAAAACTATCACCAATTCTCTGCTAGATTGGAAACCTATTTGGAAAAATGGAGTAGTTTAGGAAAGTGTCAGGATCTGAAAGAAATGATAATGATGGAGCGGGTGAAAGAGTCCATGCCTCAAGAAATGAGGAAGTTTATCATGGAACAAGGAGCAGAGAGATTGGAAGATACTGTAACTGTTGCTGAGAGATATCAAGCAGCTCAGGCAGAATTATTAGGAAATAAGAAGAAGCAGGGTGAAAACTTCAAATCATCACAAAACTATACCAAATATGAACAAAAGGACCATACCACAAGGAACAAACAAAGATTTGACCAAAAGGACAAAAACCCTCTAAGATCGGATAAGACACCTTACCGGAAGGAAGGAAAGTGGTGTAAAACTTGTCTAATGAGTAACCACAATACTGCGGACTGCAGAAGGAAGAATTCTCCTCATCATGCTGCATGTCTTACAACAGGGAATCAGGGAAGGAAGGAAATGGCAGTAAGTCAGAAAGACTTCCATCATCCCCATGTCTGTGAGGAAGTGACCGTGAATGGCACTCAAGTACTGTGTTTATATGACACAGGATTGGACTTTGATTCAGTTGTGTGCTCTTCTCTAGTGAGTCCTGACCAGATAACCACAGAAACAGTGGAAATCAGAGGACCTATCAAGGGAGCAAGAACCATGACACTACCCATAGCTCGAATCAACATAAGTTCTCGCTATGTGGAAGGAGAAATCAAAGCAGCAGTGATGGACGACCCTATTTACCCTTTGATTTTGGGGTGTAGGTATGTTTTCCTTGGAGAACCTATAAAACCTGTAGTTATCGCAACAGTCCAAACCAGGGAAAGCTCCAGGAAAATGGAGGAGAATCCTATCAATACTCATTCAGAAGAGATGAAAAAGGCTCAAGCAGCAGACAGCACGTTGAAGCCTTGTTTTGGCAAATTGCCTAAAGCACATAACCCTCCAGAGAAAGGAGACTTGTATATGAAGAATGGCCTACTATACAGAAAAGCTGGAACAGGACCTAAAGGGCATGGACAGCTTGTAGTGCCAAAATCTTACAGGGAGAAGGTTATGACGCTAGGACATGCTATACCCTTCAGTGGACATATGGGAATAGGGGCCACTGGACAAAGGATAGCCTGTCACTACTTCTGGCCAGGAATTACAGAGGACATAAAAAGATATGTAAGATCTTGTCCAGAATGCCAAAGAGTAGCTCCTAAGCATAGGACTGCACCAGCAACACTGGGAGAAATGCCTATTATGGGAACCCCTTTTGAACGTGTTGCAGTAGATATTGTTGGACCCCTCACTAGGACCAAGAAGAGAAATGCTTACATCTTAACCTTGGTTGATACTTGCTCTATGTGGGGAGAAGCAGTGGCCATGTCAGCTATAGATTCAAAGCACGTGGCAGAGGCCCTGTTGACAATATTTACCCGATTAGGTTTCCCGCATCAGATATTGACTGACAATGGGTCTCAGTTTAAGGGAAAGCTAACACAAGAAGTATTCAGGATATTTCAAGCGAGGCACTATCATTGTAGTCCCTACCATGCCCAAGGAAACGGTCAAGTAGAGCGGTTCAATGGTACGCTAATTTCAATCCTTAGAAAGCTGGCGAGTGAGAAACCTGATACTTGGGATACATACTTACCCGCTGCACTATTTGCATATAGGGAAGTACCCCACAACTCAACTGGATTGGCTCCAGCTACATTGTTGTTTGGAAGACCAAAAAAGGTCCACTGGAAGCATTGCTGCGGACATGGACTGATGAAAAGGCAGAGGAAACAGTGACTTCCGCATACCAGTACGTCAACGAGTTGACATCTCGGTTGAAAGCAGGTTGGAAACTGGCCAATGATAACTTAAGACAGGCCAGGAGGAAGCATGCTGCGTACTACAACAAAAAAGCAAAGGATAGGGAACTGGAGGTGGGTGAAAAGGTGTTATTACTGTTGCCAAGCAGCAATAATAAATTGCAGATTGGATGGCAGGGACCCTATGTCATACTGGAGAAACTTTCCAGGACCAATTATAAGATTGACAAGAAAGGAAAGGAGAAGGTATATCATGTCAATCTTCTTAAAAAATACTATGACAAGGAATCATCAGAAGTGGCACATATCATGACCCTAGCCATAGCAACAGAAATGCACGGCGAACCACTTCACTCTATGGAGTATCCACTCACAACTACAGAGGATTATGTTCAAGTAAATATTAGTGAACATTTAACTCCAGAGCAGAAAAAGATGGTTCAGCAAGTGTTGGAAACCCACGCTGATGTGCTCACAGATAAGCCAGGTCGGACGAATCTGTTAGAGTACGACATGAAGGTTACCGACCCTACCCCAGTATGCATGAGAACATACCCTATACCCTATGCGAAAGCCCAAGCACTAAGGGAGGAAGTTGATTATCTGTTGAAGGAGAAAATTATCTCGAAGTCAGACTCTCCCTATAGCTCAAGTGTGGTGCTATTGAGAAAACCGAGTGGTGAACACAGGTTATGTATTGACTACCGGAAGCTTAATGCGATCACAGAATCTCAGGTGGACCCATTACCTGACACCAACCAGCTGTTCTCTACACTGAGTAAGGCTAGGTATTTATCGAAGGTAGATCTAAGCAAGGGATACTACCAAATACCAGTGAAACCAGAAGTTAGGAAAATGCTGGCATTCAGTACATCAGACGGACACTACGAGTTTAATGTACTACCCTTTGGGCTGAAAAATGCTCCAAGTATCTTTTCAAGAAGGATGAGGAAATTGTTGGAACCTCTACAAAATCCCCATATCACTAACTTTATGGATGACATTCTTGTTGCTACAAACACATTTGAAGAGCATATAGTAGCGCTCTCCATGTTGTTTGACAGACTGAGAGAAACTGGATTGACTGCACGTCCAACCAAGTGCTATATCGGTTGTAAGGAGTTGGAATTCTTAGGTCACACTATTTCTACAGGTCATATGTCTCCTGACCCAAAGAATATAGAGAAGCTAAAGAAGGCACCCAGACCTCAAACGAAGAAAGATGTGAGATCATTCGTGTCATTATGTGGGTTCTATCAGAAGTACATACCCCATTTTAACTCTCTGTGTGCACCATTAACTAACTTAACGAAGAAAGGACAGCCTGACAAAATCCAATGGAATGCTGATTGTGAAAAGCTTACACAGAGCTAAAAGCAAAACTCACCAGCAAACCCATCCTTACACTACCCGATATCACACAGGAATTTGTATTAAGAACGGACGCTAGCAGTATAGGTATTGGTGCAACTCTCTTGCAGAAATCAAAAGCCCAGCCGGAGGAACTTTTACCAGTCGCCTACGCCAGTAGGAAGCTGAATGCAGCTGAGTTGAACTACTCGACCATAGAGAAGGAATGTTTAGCTCTAATTTGGTCCATCAACAAATTTTCACCTTATCTGTATGGGACACACTTCATTGTCCAAAGCGATCACCAACCTTTAACATTCTTGGCTGCATCTAAAAAGCTAAATTCGAGATTGTTAAGGTGGAGTCTGCTTCTGGCGCCTTATTCCTTTACCGTGAATTACATTCCGGGAAGAGACAATGTAGGAGCTGATTTTTTTAAGTCGACACCCTAGTACTCTGGAAGGACAGACGCTAAAGGATTAACCACAGCAGGGGTTTACACGTCAGCTATGACAAGTCACAGCTAGGAAAAAAGGGAGCTATGTCGTGAAACGAAGTGTAACCCACTACTTTGTTAATCACTATGTCGAGATACAGATTTGCTTCAACCAATCAACGATCAACGTTCACCAGTCTCTGAGACAGAATAAATTAACGGCCATCTTGTTCACGCAAGATGGCCGATGAAAACTGAATAAAATTAGGCTGTATGAGACCAGGTACAAAACCGGAGGAAACCAATCATTTTGCTCCGCCAGGAACCAACCGAAAGCTTTCCTCAAGTAGTTACCTGACTATATAATCAAGCGGATTTTATGCTAACCACGCAATCCCGAACTTGACGCCAGAGCTGAAGAGGAAGAAGCTGTCACTTTGATTTACAACTTACCTGAGGGCATCGACCTGCAACCTACTTCGCTAAGTCGCGTCAAAACCTGGACAGTTTAAAATCTTACGAGGGTTTAATTGTGTCCTAAAAACCTGAGGTCGTATGTTCGAGTCAATCCCGCTGCCTGGAACTCCGCAGGAGCATAGAGGTTGACCAGACTCTACATCTTTGGTCCCCCTCAGTCTTGGGTGGGCTAAAGGAACGATACTCTGCTGGTGGTGTGAACCAAACAAAGAAGAACAGACTTAAGAGAGATGAGTACACATTAGTACCATTTCTGTCGGCATTGTGAGCATAGAACTGTCAATGAAGAAAACGTGAATTAACATAGCAAGAGACAAAATTAATAGCATAGCTGAGAAGTGTTATATCCTTAATTAACAGCACAGCTGATCCATGTACTATAATTAATTAACAGCACAGCTGATATAAATTTTTTGTTCCTATAATTGGAAAACTTGGTGTAAAATATATATATATATATATATATATATATATATATATATATATATATATATATATATAATATATATACATATATATATATATATATATATATATATATATATATATATATATATATATATATATATATATATATATATATATATATAAATATTTGTAAATCATATGTAAACTTACAAATTCATTACATTCCATTTTTCAACATTCACCCTTCAGCACAAGAGTAGATAGTGTATATACTAAATAAAAATAAGGAAATTGTATTTGAACGACTTGTCAATTTTATCAGTGTTAAGTAAAATCTGTTTCCTTGTTTATTAATATCACAGTTAGTTACACAGCGGAGGTGGCACTTTATGTCGGTCTCCTCTCTACTATTGTTTCGAGATCAGAACATTCACAGCCGTAACTAATTTGTGATACCAGTAGTTCTCTCAGACACTGGGACTTCACCATTTTCTGCAGAAATTCTATTTCTGTAATTTTCAGTACTATACTGATCCTACAGCCAAATAAAACCTCTCGCCACAGGATTGACCTTTGATCCGCTTTCCTCACACCATTTAGAAACCGCCTGTAGTGTCTCTTGTATGTCTTGGGCCATTTCCTGTCTGTTTCAGCCAGTTCTATACATGTGTATATCATCTGCGAATGTTCGCCCCAGTACTGTTGGTTGAACGGTTGCTACTTTTGCTTTGTAGATGTTAACTCTTTCAGTCCCAAGCAAAAAAGTGGGTTTGGCCCAAGCAAAAATGGCCACCCCAGTGCATTTTTATTGTTGTAGTTTGGAAATAATTTTTTAAAATGTTCATATGCATAAATAACTTTGTTGTTGTATATGAAACTGAAGGTAATTGGATGTACTTTACTCTTGTGCTACAAGTATAAAAGCTTTCATTGAAAAATGATTAGTTATTCAAGGTAAAATGGAGGATATGCGCTTAAAAAAAATGATTAGTTATTCAAGGTAAAATGGAGGATATGCGCTTAAAAAAATCGCTTTAAAAATCTAAAATAAATATCTCAAAACAGAAACACGTTCACTCTTAAACACCTGCGGTATTTAAAAGAATGTACTTGCAGTCGGAAATGACTTTGTGGGTAGTTATAATTAGAAACAGTCTCAAACAGAGGCACATATACTTAAGGCTTTTTAAAGTCGATTGGGCCAAGCGCGTCTAACCCCTGAGCCTTTATAAAGTCGATTGGGACTTAAAGAGTTAAACAGCACTGGTGATAGTGGAGAACCCTGGAGTAGTCCCGGGCAAATGCGCATTGGTTCTGATGTCCAAGTTCCCAAGCGAATTGCAACTGATAGCTGAATGTTAAATTTGCTTCAAGGAAACGATTGTGTTCATGTCACGTGCAAAATGGAATTTTATTAATCTCTCTCTCTCTCTCTCTCTCTCTCTCTCTCTCTCTCTCTCTCTCTCTCTCTCTCTCTCTCTCCCTCTCTCCCCCTCTCTCTCTCTCTCTCTCTCTCTCTCTATATATATATATATATACATATGTATATATATATATATATATATATATATATATATATATATATATATATATATATATATATATATACATATGTATATATATATATACATATGTATATATATATTTATGTGAGTTTTTCATCGGTCTGTTAAAGGTAGACACAAAGTCCGTGGGTTATGTTAGGGCGCATGTCCAAATGTAAGAGATCGTATGGTCTGGTGTAAGCAGTATCCCTTTCATTCATTACTGAACATAACGACCCACAAGACAATCTTTCGGCCGTCGCTAGGTTGGCCGTTTGGGTAAAGAGGTCACGCTGTTGCCCATGCAGCATGATCCACGAAGCTAGTGAATCCAGAGAAATGGCATAGTCGATACGATCTGGCACCAGAACACATATATATGCAACACCTCATGTTCATATGTGTCGTGAGAAATTCTAATCCACATATATAAATTAAAACGTAAATGTAAAGTCTAACAAATAAATTTAATAAAAGGAAAGAAGAATGGTAAAGAACAGTGCGGTCACAATGACTGTACTCGAATCCCCCCTTGTTTTCTACTTCGTCTGCGAATTGTAACGTTTCACGTTGATAGTAAAAGCCTACTGCATCACTACACGCTTTCTTCAATGAAACGTGTACTGCCTTTCTAAGAAAAACCCTTGAGATACGCAAGATGACCTAGATTTAAAATTCCATTCATGTCATTTTATACACTATGTTACCAAAAACGAACAGACAGATGGACTATGGATAGAAAGAAAGGGAGGGGCTGAAAGCCGGAACGCAGGCCATACTACCACAGTCTCACAATACACAATTACTACCATCACGCGTGTAAGGCCACAAGCACTAGCTTTTTTCAAATCGACAGTGATAAAAAAACACTACCCATTCGAGAGTTATGTTTAAAAACCTGAAAAACGCTTATTAGAAAACATGACATTATACTGGTTTACGTTTGAAAATATTACAGTACAGCAGGACAGGTGGCGGTTCTAAACATAAAAAATAAAAAAAACAAATACACGACTATCCTGGAAAATACATATTTTGAACGCAGCCCCTTAGCCCCATAAAACTTATATATTTGGGTTCCTTAGGACTGGCTGACAAAGAATATGTTAAGTGTTATGCAAATAGTCTACAAATTAACAAGTTATAGCCAAAATAAAATGGGGGTGCTGTCAGACAACACCAAAATCAAAATCGCTCAGTGGCAGAATTTTACACCACCATTGTACGGGAAATAGGCTGACATGTTACCTCCTATTTGATTGGCGGGAAGTAAATGTAAGGCTAAACACGATTAGTCGGACTATAAATACTACTTCTTTGTTGTTAGGGGAAACGTGAGTAGGAGTACTTTTTTGAAAAGCTGTGTAAACATGGCTCGATTGGTTAGACTCGTCGATATAGTCACTTAGACGCGTCAGTTCAACACCACATTTTCAAAAATACTTACTAAAGAACCAGTGCGTTGAGCACCAGTGCATATTTTTCTAAATAAAAGCCTGGGACATCGGCAGATCGAAATTGTGCTATATTCATTGCCAGTCAACGTAACTGTATATTATTTCCATGAATTGTGGTAAGCTTGAAATATTTGATATCTTTTTAATGAAAATTGAATGTAAATTGATAATTTATGTCTGTGGTTCAGTAGCGAACCGGAGGCAAGGCCTATATATATATATATATATATATATATATATATATATATATATATATATATAATGCTCCAACCTGAACAGAAGGTGTCAGAGAAAAGTAAAACTACATGGAATTACCAAATAGTACACTGACACCTATCCTATTGTATAGAAGGACTTACAGATGAAATTGCAGAGGCGGAGTAACCATTAGGGAGGAGAATACTGGTGTAAAATGTTTCAGATGAAGCTGACAGTTGGCCTACCACTCTGAACTCAGTGTTTGTTATGTATTGTGGTCAGTTTGGAAGGTTATTATAAATTAGTTCTGAAGTAGGAGGTACAACCTTCTTGTTTCAGGGACCGTGGTCCTAAAGTTATTGAGCAGCACCTGGTCAGAGCTTTGCTGAATCCAGAAGGGGACAGCATACGCCTTGGTCCATATAGCAAACAGTGAGGTGTCTCCAGAACACAGGGAGGCTATCGAGCAGAGGAGTCCTTTCCTGCCGCCATCACGAAAGATAAGAGTCTGTGGCCAGCGGAGCTCAACATTATGCCCCCCTCTAACAGTGACTTTATAATAAAATAAGAGGGGAAATTAATTGTTTTAATGCCAGGAACTGAGAACATCTCCAATACTAGTTCCAACAGAAACAAACACTTGAAATCATGATGACAAATACCAACAGAGCTTGAAAAAACAAAACCAGTATTACCTCATATTACCACTGCACAACTGACACACATAGGATAATATTAATAAAATATGTCACTACAATGTTCATATTGATAAATTCTGTACATATAAATTGTAATTACAATTGATTGTGATTCCTGGTTCACTTTGTATTTGAATCAGGACACAAATAGTAATGAAAGTACTTAATACATATTGATATTTGAAAATTTACTAGTGACTCATTTAAGATATTCTTATAGAATGTTATATGTGTGTGAGTGTCACAGTGTTGTCAAGTGTGGTGGAATAAATTAAATTGTTTATCTGTCTGTTGTTGTTGTGACTTACACTTCATCATATACATACCCTAGACATTTAACGTAGTCATCACAATATTCCAGAATAATTCTGACTGAGGTATAAATATGTGGTAGCAAGTAAGGTCACCTGTAAAACATTACACCTATTAGATACAGATACCTTCACAGCTGATCTCAGTCAGTACACTAAGTCCCCTATAAATATTTATAACATCCCATTTTACCACATATATTGGGGTCCTGTCCGGGATTTTGAATCTTTCCCTATTATAGATATTGGGGGTAATTCACTTCGGGGAATAATACAATTTAAAAGGTATACTTGGGTGGAAATAAATAAGGTTGAGCTCTCAGGCCTGTAGTGTATTTAGATAAGTATTGAAAGATTGAATTGTTTACAATTGCATGTTCGACAATGGCCGACTTGGCAAAATTTCGATCTGCTGCTGTACAGATGCAAAAGAGTTAGGAATGGACAGGCAAATTATGATTGCTTATGTCACTGCTGAATGTGACAAATATATTGAACGGGAAGAAAGAAGATTAGAAAAAGAGGCCGAAAGAAAGTTAGAGGCTGAAAAGGAAATTAAGAAGTTACAGTTTGAGGCTGAGGCTGAGACTAAGAGGCTGCAGATTGAGGCTGACAAAGAGGCTAAAGCATTGGAAGCCGAGGAAAGAAGACAAGCTGCAGAAAGAGAAGAGAAGAAATTAGCTGCAGAAAGGGAAGACAAGAGATTAGCTGCAGAGAGGGAAGCAGAAAAGGAGGAGAAGAGATTACAAAGGGAACATGAGTTACGACTAAGGGAGTTTGAGTTTCAAGGCCATGCTCCTGAAAATGATGCCAGTCCCTTTACCTCTGATGCCACTGCTAGTCAGGGAGCCTCAACCTCAGCTATGAACTTTCATTTAGATCATTTTGTTGAGAAAGACGATGATATTGAGAGCTATCTAAATAGATATGAACTATTAGCTACCACGTATGGGTTAGAGAGAGAAAGGTGGAGCTTAAAGTTATCTCAAGTTCTTCGTGGGGCAGCTTATGAAGTTTTTGCCAAAATGAGCAGAGGGGATCAGGAAAATTATGACATGCTAAAGCAGGCTCTTTTGTTAAGATATGAAAAGAACGCAGAATTTTATAGGAAAAAATTTAGGAATGCTAAACTACTGTCAGGTGAAACCTATCACCAGTTCTCTGCACGGTTAGAGACATACTTGGAGAAATGGACTTCTCTGGGGAAAACCCAAGATCTTAAGGAAATGGTCCTTATAGAACAATTAAGAGAGTCCATGGCTCCAGACCTGAGAAAGTTTCTTATGGAACAAGGTGCAGAGAGGCTGGGTGAGTTGCTAAATGTTCAGAAAGGTATCAAGCAGCTCAGGCAGAGGTATCAGGTAACAAAAAGAAACAGGTAGATAATTTTAGGGCACCACAGAACTTTAATAAATTTGATCCTAGAGATCAAAACAAAGGTAAGCACCAATTTGATAGGCCACGGTATGACAATAAAAATAAAATCCCACAATTCGATGAAAGGAAATATGATGAAAGAAAATCTTTCAACCAAGGAAAAAAGTGGTGTAAAAATTGTAAGATGAACAATCATGACACTGACCGTTGCAGAAGGAACCCTATAGTTATGGCCACCCTTCAGGTCCTGTCAACCTCAAGACAGGAGGAGGATATTATGTTAAATACCACTCCAGAAGAGATGAGGAAGGCACAGGCTGGGGATAAGACCCTCAAGCCTTGTTTCAGGAAATTGTCAACTTGTTATACAACTCCAGGCAAGGGAGATTTTTACATGAAAAACAAGTTGATGTATAGGAAGACTGGAGCTAGATCCAAAGGTCAGGGACAGCTGGTACTTCCTAAAAGATATAGGGCAGAATTAATAAGGAGCCTACATGTGAAACCAGATGGGGACCATGAGAAAATTGGTACCATCATCCAAAAGGTGGCTCACAATTATTATTGGCCCAAGGCAAGATGGGACATTGAGAATTTTGTAGAAAGGTGTAGCATAGCACATGAGGGAACACCCACAAGTGGGAACATTGATCAGGACCTGGACATGCCACGGGGCAAAATTAGGCCTGACAATAAAAAGAAATATAAATTTGATAAAGTGGACCAAATGAAATGGGAAGCCCCTTTTCACGGACAAGCTTCACTTAACTGTTTTACAATGGCCACTATGCGGCAAGTGCAAAAAGATGTCTTACCCCAGGATAAGCCGAAAATCCCTCAATCGGACTTAAACAAACTGGAGGAAGAGGATGGAGAGAGGAAATCTCTCATCAAGAATTTTAAGTGGGGAGAAAGCCCCAAGAAAAGAATTGGTAGCGGTCGTTTTGTGCATGAAAATTCTGGGAAGAAAAATCATCACTATAGCGCTTCCAGTGGAAGAGACCATATCGGTCCATGGACAAATAGGTCCACAAAATTACAGGTCCATATGTAAGCGCTGTTAAGAACGTGGACTGATGAAAATGCAGAGGAAAACATTACATCCTTATATCAATATGTGAATGAGCTGACCACTCGTTTAAAAACTGGCTGGAAACGTGCCAATGAAAATTTGAAACAAGCCAGGAAGAAACATGCTGCCTATTATAACAGGAAAGCTAAAGACAGAGATTTGGCTGTGGGAGAGAAGGTACTGCTCCTTCTCCCCGGTAGTCAGAATAAGTTACAAATTGGATGGCAAGGTCCATATACAGTTCTAGAGAAGGTGTCTAGAACCAATTATAAGATAGATAAGAAAGGGAAAGAAAAAATCTATCATGTGAATCTCCTGAAGAAATATTTGGAAAGAGAACATCAGGAAGAGACACACTTGTTGACCATGTCCATTGCCATGGAGATGAAAAAAGAACCACTTTCATCATTTGAATATCCATTACATCCCTGTGAGACAGCGGCACAGGTGAAAATCAGTACACATTTAACGAAAACTCAGAAAGAGAGAGCGCAACAGGTTCTAGATAATCATGCAGAGGTGTTAACAGACCGACCAGGGCATACAAACCTATTGGAATATGATATGAAACTGATAGACCCCACACCTGTCTGTATGAAACCCTATTCGATTCCTTTTGCTAAGGAGAAAGCTTTGAAGGAAGAGATAGACTATTTGTTGAAGGAAGGAATTATTTCACACAGTGAATCTTCATATAGTTCCGGTGTTGTACTCTTAAGGAAACCCTCTGGAGAACATAGACTCTGTATAGATTACCGGAGACTGAATGCTATTACAGAAGGACAGGTGGATCCATTGCCGGATACAAATCAGTTGTTTGCCAGACTAAATAAAGCTAAATATTTCTCAAAAGTGGATCTGAGTAAAGGATACTATCAGATTCCAGTAAAGCCTGAGGTTAGACCATACCTAGCTTTTAGTACCTCAGAAGGACACTATGAGTTTAATAGATTGCCATTTGGATTAAAGAATGCACCTAGTGTATACTCTAGAATGATGAGAAAATTATTGGACCCTCTGAATAATCCATGTATCACAAATTTCATGGATGATATCCTTATAGCAACAGAAACATTTGAGGAACACATTAACTCTCTGAACATGCTGTTTACTCGACTTAGGGAAGCGAATTTAACAGCCCGACCAACCAAATGTTGCGTTGGATATAAAGAATTAGAATTCTTGGGACACACAGTCTATCAGGGAAACATGACCCCTGACCCCAAGAATTTAGAGAAACTAAAGAAAGCCCCGAGACCACAAACCAAGAAAGACGTGAGATCCTTTGTCTCATTATGTGGTTTCTACCAAAAGTATATCAAAAACTTTAATTCCATATGTGCACCGTTAACTGATTTGACACGTAAAGGAAATCCAGATCGAATTACATGGACACCACAATGTGAAATGGCTTACCAAGAATTGAAGGAAAAACTTACAAGCAAACCTATTTTGAAATTACCTGACTTAAGTCAAGAATTCATAGTAAGAACGGATGCCAGTAATATTGGGTTAGGTGCAACTCTGCTACAGAGATCAGATGCATTGGATGGGGAATTAAGCCCAGTGGCATATGCTAGCAGAAAGTTGAATAAAGCTGAAACCAATTACTCCACTAGCGAAAAAGATTGTCTTGCAGTAATATGGGCGATAAAGAAATTCAATATTTATCTGTATGTTAAGGCATTTAAGTTGCAAACGGATCACAAACCTTTGTCGTTTCTAGCACAGGCTAGACATGAGAATTCTAGATTACTCCGTTGGTCTTTATTGATGCAGCCATTTGAGTTTAGCAATAGAGTATATAAGTGGAAAAACAAATCTGGGAGCGGAAATTTTAAGCCGCCATCCGTGTGATGAGAATCACCCTAAAACCCAGGAATAATAATAAATTTCTCTATGTGTATATAGAATTATAGACTGACATATAACGTCTGTTTTAAGTGGGGAGGATTTGTCGTGAGAAATTCTAATCCACATATATAAATTAAAACGTAAATGTAAAGCCTAACAAATAAATTTAATAAAAGGAAAGAAGAATGGTAAAGAACAGTGCGGTCACAATGACTGTACTCGAATCCCCCCTTGTTTTCTACTTCGTCTGCGAATTGTAACGTTTCACGTTGATAGTAAAAGCCTACTGCATCACTACACGCTTTCTTCAATGAAACGTGTACTGCCTTTCTAAGAAAAACCCTTGAGATACGCAAGATGACCTAGATTTAAAATTCCATTCATGTCATTTTATACACTATGTTACCAAAAACGAACAGACAGATGGACTAGGGATAGAAAGAAAGGGAGGGGCTGAAAGCCGGAACGCAGGCCATACTACCACAGTCTCACAATACACAATTACTACCATCACGCGTGTAAGGCCACAAGCACTAGCTTTTTTCAAATCGACAGGGATAAAAAACACTACCCTTTCGAGAGTTATGTTTAAAAACCTGAAAAACGCTTATTAGAAAACATGACATTATACTGGTTTACGTTTGAAAACATTACAGTACAGCAGGACAGGTGGCGGTTCTAAACATAAAAAATAAAAAAACAAATACACGACTATCCGGGAAAATACATATTTTGAACGCAGCCCCTTAGCCCCATAAAACTTATATATTTGGGTTCCTTAGGACTGGCTGACAAAGAATATGTTAAGTGTTATGCAAATAGTCTACAAATTAACAAGTTATAGCCAAAATAAAATGGGGGTGCTGTCAGACAACACCAAAATCAAAATCGCTCAGTGGCAGAATTTTACACCACCATTGTACGGGAAATAGGCTGACATGTTACCTCCTATTTGATTGGCGGGAAGTAAATGTAAGGCTAAACACGATTAGTCGGACTATAAATACTACTTCTTTGTTGTTAGGGGAAACGTGAGTAGGAGTACTTTTTTGAAAAGCTGTGTAAACATGGCTCGATTGGTTAGACTCGTCGATATAGTCACTTAGACGCGTCAGTTCAACACCACATTTTCAAAAATACTTACTAAAGAACCAGTGCGTTGAGCACCAGTGCATATTTTTCTAAATAAAAGCCTGGGACATCGGCAGATCGAAATTGTGCTATATTCATTGCCAGTCAACATAACTGTGTATTATTTCCATGAATTGTGGTAAGCTTGAAATATTTGATATCTTTTTAATGAAAATTGAATGTAAATTAATAATTTATGTCTGTGGTTCAGTAGCGAACCGGAGGCAAGGCCTATATGTATATATATATATATATATATATATATATATATATATATATATATATATAGATATATATATATATATATATATATATATATATATATATATATATATATATATATATATATAATGCTCCAACCTGAACAGAAGGTGTCAGAGAAAAGTAAAACTACATGGAATTACCAAATAGTACACTGACACCTATCCTATTGTATAGAAGGACTTACAGATGAAATTGCAGAGGCGGAGTAACCATTAGGGAGGAGAATACTGGTGTAAAATGTTTCAGATGAAGCTGACAGTTCTCCTACCACTCTGAACTCAGTGTTTGTTATGTATTGTGTTCAGTTTGGAAAGTTATTATAAATTAGTTCTGAAGTAGGAGGTACAACCTTCTTGTTTCAGGGACCGTGGTCCTAAAGTTATTGAGCAGCACCTGGTCAGAGCTTTGCTGAATCCAGAAGGGAACAGCATACTCCTTGGTCCATATAGCAAACAGTGAGGTGTCTCCAGAACACAGGGAGGCTATCGAGCAGAGGAGTCCTTTCCTGCCGCCATCACGAAAGATAAGAGTCTGTGGCCAGCGGAGCTCAACATTATGCCCCCCTCTAACAGTGACTTTATAATAAAATAAGAGGGGAAATTAATTGTTTTAATGCCAGGAACTGAGAACATCTCCAATACTAGTTCCAACAGAAACAAACACTTGAAATCATGATGACAAATACCAACAGAGCTTGAAAAAACAAAACCAGTATTACCTCATATTACCACTACACAACTGACACACATAGGATAATATTAATAAAATATGTCACTACAAGGTTCATATTGATAAATTCTGTACATATAAATTGTAATTACAATTGATTGTGATTCCTGGTTCACTTTGTATTTGAATCAGGACACAAATAGTAATGAAAGTACTTAATACATATTGATATTTGAAAATTTACTAGTGACTCATTTAAGATATTCTTATAGAATGTTATATGTGTGTGAGTGTCACAGTGTTGTCAAGTGTGGTGGAATAAATTAAATTGTTTATCTGTCTGTTGTTGTTGTGACTTACACTTCATCATATACATACCCTAGACATTTAACGTAGTCATCACAATATTCCAGAATAATTCTGACTGAGGTATAAATATGTGGTAGCAAGTAAGGTCACCTGTAAAACATTACACCTATTACATACAGATACCTTCACAGCTGATCTCAGTCAGTACACTAAGTCCCCTATAAATATTTATAACATCCCATTTTACGGCTCCTATGCGTAAATGAACCCAGATGTGAAGAATGTAAGGAACCTACTACCATTAAACACTTCTTGCTGGAATGCCAGAAATACGATCAGCACAGACACAATAAAAAAAGTTACTGCAAATACTGTAAAATAGAACTAAATGTAGAGAGTTTAAGTGACACCAACTCCTCACACGCACTACACAGATTAGTCAAAACAATATATCACAGAAAGAAAGGCAACTATTTAAAAGACGACAGGATGAAAGAAAACAAAAAATTCGGACAGTAAATTCCTCATTTTCTTACAACACCATCAATAGTAATAAAAAACGTCAACACAATGAATTAATACAATACAAAAGTACAGACACACAGGAAACACACAACACTTAAAGAGGGCTTTTTGATGTAATCAACACTTCCATGCAAATGGATAATGGTTGAAAGAGACGCAGAAAACACTTTTAAAAAAAAGAGCGACAGTAATATTACGACATAAACCGCACAATAAAAATAACTTAATTAAAAAGCAAACATAATTTCATGGACTCAAGCCAACAGCGTTAGCTAATTTATTCTTGTTTCAATCATTGTCTTTATTGGAACTAGTATTGGAGATGTTCTCAGTTCCTGATATTAAAACAATTTACTTCCCCTCTTAAGTTTATGTTACAATGTTATTTTAAGATGGGGGTACATAATTTTGAGCTCAGCTGGCCACATCAGCTTATCTTGCGTGATGGCGGCAGGAAAAGACTCCTCTGCTCGATTTCTCCCCTGGGCTCTGGAGACACCTCACTGATAGCTAAATGGACCAAGGAGTATGCTGTCCGACTCTGGATTCAGCAAAGCTCTGACCAGGTGCTGCTCAATACAATCAAGACCACGGTCCCTGAAAACAAGAAGGATGTACCTTCTACTTCATAACTAATTTATACTCTCTTTTTACACTGAGCACAATACATCACAAACATTGAGTTCAGAGCGTTAGGCCAACTGTCAGCTTCATCTGAAATACTTTATACCAGTATTAACCTCCTTAATGGTTACCACGCCTCTGCACTTCCAGCATTATTTCTTTCTAGTCAATCATCTAGGTGTCAGTGTACTGTTTGGCCATTCCATGCCGTTTTACTTTCCTCCGACACCTTCTGTTCAGGCTGGAGCATTATAGGCTTTACATCATGTTTGCTACAGAACTACACATATATACAGGCATAAATTAACAATTCACATTCAATTTTCATTAAAAGATACTGAATGTTTCAAGCTTACCACAATTCATAGAATAAAACACAGATACGTTGACTAGCAATGAATTCTGGCACAATTACTGGCACAAATTCCCATCTGCTTATGTTCCAGGCTTTTATTTAGCAAAAATATGAGCTGGCTTCAACGCACTGTTGCTTTATCAAGCTTATTTGAACTAGTGGTCTCGAACTAACGCTCCTAAGTGATTATATCAGCGAGTCTGGCCAATGGAGCCACGTTTCGACAAGTGTTTGAAAAAATGTTACCTTCCTACGTCTCCCCTAACAACCAAAGATAGTATTTATAGTCCGACCAATCGTGTTTAGTCTTATATTTGTTGCGCTCCAATCAATTTGGAGTTTACATGGTAAGCTATTTCCGTACGTAAGGTTTTTTCAAACACGTTATAAAAAAATTTTATGAGCAGAAATGATTTCATGCTGTCAGGCATCCCCAATATTTTATTTTGGTTATAACTTGTTAATTCCTAGACTATTTGCGTAACGTTTTACATATTCTTTGTCAGCAAGCCCTAAGGAACCCAAATATACAAATTTAAAAGAGCTAGTGGCTGCGTTCAAAATATGCAATTTCTTCTACCTCCTGTTTCGAAGATGTGCTGTCTGGGTACTGTAATGTTTTCAAACGTAAACCCATCTATTGTCATCTTTTCTAATAAGAGTTTTTCAGGATTTAAAAACCTAACTCTGGGAAGGTTAGTGTTTTTATCACTGTCCGTCCGAAAAAGTTAGTGCATGTGGCCTTACACGCGTGATAGTAATAAGTGTGTATCGCGCGACGCGTGTTTAGTGTTGCACGTGTTCGGCTTTATGCCTCTCCCTTCTCTCTATCCTTTAGTCCATCTGTCTTTAGTTACGCCGTGTATAAAATGGAATGAATGAAATATTAAAATTAGGTCATTGTTCAGCTTGCGTATCTCAAATGTTTTTCCAAGAAATACAGCACACGTTTCATTGAAGAAAGCGGGTAATAATATAGTAAGCTTTTACTATCAACGTGAAAGCGTTACAATTTGCAGACGAAGCATAAAACAAAGGGGATTTTCGAGTACATTCTTGGTGACAGCACTGTTATTTTACCATTGCTCTTTTCTTTATTAGAATTTATTTGTTAGGCTTTATATTTACCTTTTAATTTATATATGTGGATTAGAATATTTCACGACACCTCCCCTCTTAAAACAGACATCCCATGTCAGTCCTTTATTCTATATACACATAGATAAATGTAAGTCAACTTGACTTTACTCTGCTGTGGTGCTATCATGGTTTTATGTAGTTGGGTCCATTCAGAGTAGGCACTACTCATGAAATCTGCCTCAGACTTCTACAACCAATAATATATTTCGGTTATGTTACTGAACAGCCGCAAGTGTGAGTGCTTGTCTTAATGCTGCTTCGCAACCCGTATTCACCATTTCTCTTCTCTGAGTTTGCGCAATGACATGTCCAGAGAACATTATATTTCCCTCAAAATGTACGTTATGAGGAGATAACATATACCTGGTGATTGCAGAGTTTTCGTAGTGGATCCCATAATCTTCTTATTATCCTGTATGAAACATTCGGAATATCCTCAATCAAAGAGGCAACTCAGGGATTCATTACGTTCCTCCGAAATGTTTACATCCAACAATCTTCTCATCTCAGGTTTTTACTGGAATCTGATAGTATCCTTTACTCAGATCCACTTTTGAGAAATATTTAGCTTTATTTAGTCTGGCAAACAGCTGATTTGTATCCGGCAATGGATCCACCTGTCCTTCTGTAATAGCATTCAGTCTCCTGTAATCTATACAGAGTCTATGTTCTCCAGAGGGCTTCCTTAAGAGTACAACACCGGAACTATACGAAGATTCACTGTGCGAAATAATTCCCTCCTTCAATAGATAGTCTATCTCTTCCTTCAAAGCTTTCTCCTTAGCAAACGGAATCGAATATGGTTTCATACAGACAGGTGTGGGGTCTATCAGTTTCATATCATATTCCAATAGGTTTGTATGCCCTTGTCGGTCTGTTAACACCTCTGCATGATTATTTAGAACCTGTTGCACTCTCTCTTTCTGAGTTTTCGTTAAATGTGTACTGATTTTCACCTGTGCTGCTGTCTCACAGGGGTGTATGGATACTCAAATGATGAAAGTGGTTCCTTTTTCATCTCCATGGCGATGGACAAGGTCAACAAGTGTGTCTCTTCCTGATGTTCTCTTTCCAAATATTTCTTCAGGAGATTCACATGATAGATTTTTTCTTTCCCCTTCTTATCTATCTTATAATTTGTTCTAGATACCTTCTCTAAAACTGTATATGGACCCTGCCATCCAAGTTGTAACTTATTCTGACTCCCAGGCAAAAGAAGCAGTACTTTCTCTCCCACAGCCAAATTTCTGTCTTTCGCCTTCCTGTTATAATAGGCAGCATGTTTCTTCCTGGCTTGTTTCAAATTTTCATTGGCAAGTTTCCAGCCAGTTTTTAAACGAGTGGTCAGCTCATTCACATATTGGTATGAAGATGTAATGTTTTTCCTCTTTGGCTTTTTCATCAGGCCACGTTCTTTAACAAAGCTACCATCGTGGACCTTTAATTGTGTGGACCCAATTTGTCCACGCCACCGGTATGGTCTCTTTCCACTCGAAGCTCTATAGTGATGGATTTTTCTCGCCCAGAATTATCATGCATAAAACGGGAACCGCTACCCATTTCTTCTGTTTGGGGCCTTTCCCCCCCCCACTATTAAAAAACCTTGAATGAGAGATATCCTCTCTACATCCTCTTCCTCCAGTTTGTTTAAGTCAGATCGAGGGATTTTCGGCTTATCCTGGGGTAAGACATCTTTTTGCACTCTCCGCATAGTGGCCATTGTAAAACAGTTAAGTGAAGCTTGTCCTTGATGAAAGCGGTCTTACCATTCAATTTGGTCCACTTTATCAAATCTATTTTTCTTTTTCTTATCAAGCCTAATTTTGCCCCGTGGCGTGTCCAGGTCCTGATCCATGTTCCCACTTGTGGGTGTTCCCTCATGTGCATGCTACACCTTTCTAACAAAAACTCTCAATGGTCCCATCTTGCTTTGGGCCAATAATAATTGTGAGCCACCTTTTGAATGATGGTACCTATCTTCCTCATGAGTTCCCATCTTGGGTTTTCACCATGTAGGCTACTTATTACGAAGTTCTGCCCCTATAATCTTTTAGGAAGTATCCAGTTGTTCCCTCCTGACATTTGGTTCTCAGCTCCGCCAGTCTTTCCATATATATCAACTTATGCTTTTTTCATGTAAAAATCTGCCTTGCCTGAGTTTTTGTTATGGGACAAGTTGACAATTTTCTGAAACAAAGTCTTGGAGTGTTTTTAAATCCCCAGTCCTGTGCCTTCTTCATCTCTTCTGGATGTGATATTCCAACATAATATCCTCCTCCGGTCCCTTGAGGTCGAACCCTGACCTGAAGGGTTGCCATATACACAGGTTTCCTTCTGCAACGGTCAGTGTCATGATTGTCCATCTGACAATTCTTACACCACCTTTTTCCTTGGTTGAAAGATTTTCTTTCATCATATTACCTTTCATCGAATTGTGGGAATTTATTTTTATTTTCATACCGTGGCCTATCAAACTGGTGCTTACATTTGTTTTGATCCCTAGGATCAAATTTATTAAAGTTCTGTGGTGCCCTAAAGTTATCCACTTGTTTCTTTTTATTACCTGTTACCTCTGCTTGAGTCGCTTGATACCTTTCAGCAACATTTAGCAACTCACCCAGCCTCTCTGCACCTTGTTCCATGAGAAACTTTCTCAGGTCTGGAGCCATGGACTCTCTTAATTGCTCTATAAGGACCATTTCCTTAAGATCTTGGGTTTTCCCCAGAGAAGTCCATTTCTCCAAGTATGTCTCTATTCGTGCAGAGAAATGGTGATAGGTTTCACCTGACAGTAGTTTAGCATTCCTAAATTTTTTCCTATAAAATTCTGCATTCTTTTCATATCTTAACAAAAGAGCCTGCTTTAGCATGTCATAATTTTCCTGATCACCTCTGCTCATTTTTGCAAAAACTTCATAAGCTGCCCCACGACGTCCTTGAGATAACTTTAAGCTCCACCTTTCTCTCTCTAACCCATACGTGGTAGCTAATAGTTCATACCTATTTAGGTAGCTCTCTATATCATCGTCTTTCTCAACAAAATGATCTAGATGAAAATTCATAGCTGAGGTTGAGGCTCCTTGGCTAGCAGTGGCATCAGAGGCAAAGGGACTGGCACCATTTTCAGGAGCATGGCCTTGAAACTCAAACTCCCTTAGTCGTAACTCATGTTCCCTTTGTAATCTCTTATCTTCTGCTTCCCTTTCTGCAGTCAATCTTCTTTCTTCTGCTCCCTTTCTGCAGCTAATTTCTTCTCTTCCCTTTCTGCAGCTAATTTCTTCTCTTCCCTTTCTGCAGTCAATCTTCTTTCTTCTGCTTCCAATTTCTTAGCCTCAGCCTCAATCTGCAACCTCTTAGTCTCAGCCTCAGCCTCAAATTGTAACTTCTTAATTTCCCTTTCAGCCTCTAACTTTCTTTCGGCTTCAAACCTTCTTTCTTCGCGTTCAATAAATTTGTCACATTCCGTAGTGACATAGGCAACCATAACTTGCCCATCTAATCCTAACTCTTTTGCAGTCTGAACAGCAGCAGATCGAAATTTGGCCAGGTCCGCCATTGTCTATCAGGTAAGTTTATAAAATGTCTAACCAACAATTCACTCTCTAAATATCTATCTAATGGACAACACAGGCACCGTGAGCTCAACCTTATTTAATTCCACCCAAGGATACCTTTTAATTCTTATATTCCCTGAAGTGAATTACCCCCAATATTTTTAATAGGGAAAGATTCAAAATCCCAAGAGCGTGACCCCAATATATGTGGTGAAGTGGGATGTTATAAATATTTATAGGGGACTTAGTGTACTGACTGAGATCAGCTGTGAAGGTATCTATATCTAATAAGAGTAGTGTATTATAGATAACCTTACTTGCTGCCACATATATATATATATCTCAGTCGGAATTATTCTGGAATAGTGTGATGACTACGTTGTATGTCTAGGGTATGTGTATGATGAAGTGTAAGTCATAACAACAACAGACAGATAAACAATTTAATTTATTCCACCACACTTGACAACACTGTGACACTCACATACATAAACCACTCTACAAGGATATCTTAAAGGAGTCACTGATAACTTTTCAAATAACAATATGTATTCATTGCTGTCATGAATGAATATGTGTCCTGATTCAAATACAAAGGGAACCAGGAATCACAATCAATTTTAATTACAAGTTATATGTACAGAATTTCTCAATATGAATATTGTAGTGACATATATTATTAAAAGTATCCTATGTTTGTCAGTTGTGTAGTAGTAATATGAGGTAATACTGGTTTTGTTTTGTTCAAGCTCTGTTGGTATTTGTCATCATGACTTCAATAGTTTGTCTTTATTGGAACTAGTATTGGAGATGTTCTCAGTTCCTGATATTAAAACAATTTACTTCCCCTCTTAAGTTTATGTTACAATGTTATTTTAAGATGGGGGTACATAATTTTGAGCTCAGCTGGCCACATCAGCTTATCTTGCGTGATGGCGGCAGGAAAAGACTCCTCTGCTCGATTTCTCCCCTGGGCTCTGGAGACACCTCACTGATAGCTAAATGGACCAAGGAGTATGCTGTCCGACTCTGGATTCAGCAAAGCTCTGACCAGGTGCTGCTCAATACCATCAAGACCACGGTCCCTGAAAACAAGAAGGATGTACCTTCTACTTCATAACTAATTGATACTCTAGTTCTACACTGAGCACAATACATCACAAAACATTGAGTTCAGAGCGTTAGGCCAACTGTCAGCTTCATCTGAAATACTTTATACCAGTATTAACCTCCTTAATGGTTACTACGCCTCTGCAATTCCAGCATTATTTCTGTCTAATCAATAATCTAGGTGTCAGTGTACTGTTTGGCCATTCCATGCCGTTTTACTTTCTCCGACACCTTCTGTTCAGGCTGGAGCATTATAGGCTTTACATCATGTTTGCTACTGAACTACACATATATACAGGCATAAATTAACAATTCACATTCAATTTTCATTAAAAGATACTGAATGTTTCAAGCTTACCACAATTCATAGAATAAAACACAGATACGTTGACTAGCAATGAATTCTGGCACAATTACTGGCACAAATTCCCATCTGCTTATGTTCCAGGCTTTTATTTAGCAAAAAATATGAGCTGGCTTCAACGCACTGTTGCTTTATCAAGCTTATTTGAACTAGTGGTCTCGAACTAACGCTCCTAAGTGATTATATTAGCGAGTCTGGCCAATGGAGCCACGTTTCGACAAGTGTTTGAAAAAATGTTACCTTCCTACGTCTCCCCTAACAACCAAAGATAGTATTTATAGTCCGACCAATCGTGTTTAGTCTTATATTTGTTGCGCTCCAATCAATTTGGAGTTTACATGGTAGGCTATTTATGTAACGTAAGGTTTTTTCAAACACGTTATAAAAAAAATTTTTGAGCAGAAATGATTTTATGCTGTCAGGCACCCCCAATATTTTATTTTGGTTATAATTTATTAATTCCTGGACTATTTGCGTAACGTTTTACATATTCTTTGTCAGCAAGCCCTAAGGAACCCATATAAACAAATTTAAAAGAGCTAAGTGGCTGCGTTCAAAATATGCAATTTCTTCTACCTCCTGTTTCGAAGATGTGCTGTCTGGGTACTGTAATGTTTTCAAACGTAAACCCATCTATTGTCATCTTTTCTAATAAGAGTTTTTCAGGATTTAAAAACCTAACTCTGGGAAGGTTAGTGTTTTTATCACTGTCCGTCCGAAAAAGTTAGTGCATGTGGCCTTACACGCGTGATAGTAATAAGTGTGTATCGCGCGACGCGTGTTTAGTGTTGCACGTGTTCGGCTTTATGCCTCTCCCTTCTTTCTATCCTTTAGTCCATCTGTCTTTAGTTACGCCGTGTATAAAATGGAATGAATGAAATATTAAAATTAGGTCATTGTTCAGCTTGCGTATCTCAAATGTTTTTCCAAGAAATACAGCACACGTTTCATTGAAGAAAGCGGGTAATAATATAGTAAGCTTTTACTATCAACGTGAAAGCGTTACAATTTGCAGACGAAGCATAAAACAAAGGGGATTTTCGAGTACATTCTTGGTGACAGCACTGTTATTTTACCATTGCTCTTTTCTTTATTAGAATTTATTTGTTATGCTTTATATTTACCTTTTAATTTATATATGTGGATTAGAATATTTCACGACAATATATATATATATATATATATATATATATATATATATATATATACTATATATACTATATATATATATATATATATATATATATATATATATATATATATATATATATATATATATATATATATATATATATATATATTCAGGTTTACTCTACTGCCAACAGGAAAGCAAAAATACGAAACCGCTTGAGAAGAATACACAATTTAGCTTGATACGCATCTGTTGTCGGGGTATATCTTATGACGCCTTCAAGCTTAAATGTCTATTTGGCTGCATGGAATCGAAATCACGGAGATGCCACACAAAGTCGTACCAAACGTCAGTAATCAAACAGATGACATTGATAGTAGGAGCTTTATGGATATTATCATTTGTTCCTAACAAAGCACGTGGCCTCTTGTATTATTCTTCAAACATTTCACCGTGTGCTGTGGTCTTTACTTGATAAAAGACATAACTTCGCCTTTTCCGTTCTCCTGTAGGAGACCAATAAATGATATTTTTTATTGAAGTTCTGCAAGTATTTGTAGTTACACCATTACTTTCTTCGTTACTTGCAGAAAAGCCTGGCTAAACCTCTATAAAATTCTTGAGATTAAGAAATATTTTCAAACTATAATCACTTCAGGTTTGCAGGTTCGGGGTAAACATTCCCCATCGTCATTCACATTAAAATATAATAAAGACGCTACGAATTGCAACGAAGCTATAACAATGTTCACAATTACTTTGTACAACGACACCAAAATCTGTGACACACACAAACTTACACACACACATACACATATATATATATATATATATATATATATATATATATATATATATATATATATATATATATATATATATATACACACAGAGCCGGATTAAGCCAAAAAGGGCCTCTAGGCTTTTTGATGTTTGGGCCCCCCCCCCCCCCCCCACACCCTTTTTTCACCTAATAGGCAAGAATTTTAATATTTTTTCAAACCCCTTAGCTTGGTGTTAGTATATACTAGAATAGTGTAGACTGGACATGCACCTTAATATAACCGACTAGGTTGAACGGGACTCGCCTCGCCAAAACGAGACAAACGTTATTTAAAAAAAAAAAGTGGTATATTAGTTTGTTAGCATTGTATAACTCATGTGTTACTAATTATTTTTTATTAACGTTTATTATTACTATTTGTGACAGTAAGGACTGTTACGTCGGATTTACACTAAGGTGCTGCCACTTAATTATAGTTAGGGTAAGAATACTTAGCAAGATGTAACACTAAGTATTTGAGCGTGTTTAGTTAGTGTAATAACACTAGTCACAAATCCTATGAGTGATTTAATTAAAGGTTCAGAAATGACGGCATCGAACTTGGGGTAGAATTGCCCAGTAGTTAGGACGGAAGTGATGGTTTGAGAGAAGGGGGTTAAGTGAGTTGTTTTTGGTGTAGTGGTATTGATGGTATTGTATGATGGTGTTATTACTACCTGTAACTTGTATGAGGCCAGCTGTGAAGGCTCCTGAGATAAAATGTAGTTGAGAATTATCAGAAGGCCTTTCTTGCTACCACTACGACCTCACACTTAATTTTTTTTTTTTCTTAATGAATGTGGCTACGTAAAGTGTCTAGGGTAATGATGTGTAATGTGGTGTGTTAGTTATAAATACACCCACAGACATTTAAGAAGACTAATAAGATTAACAAGTGTTAAAATACACTGAACTAACTCACGTGTATAAAGTTTTTGATATAATTATATTACATTTATTTGTTCTGGATCAAGTTTTATTTTGACCAGAACTTGTTTTAAAAGAAGGATTGAAAATTTATGAAAAAAAATGCATGGAATGTTACATAATAAATGCAGGAGTGTACATATTTAAGTACTAGACTAGTTAGTTTTATTAAAAAAAAAAAAGTTCGAGTAGTCATCTCTTTGGGAGGATAGTTACTGTTTGTGCTGTTGGGGTGGCCTCATCACACCTGTCTATATTGACTACACATTGTCCAGAAAATGGTGGGAATTTTTATGGGGATATTAGTCACTACCAATAGTTGGTGAATGTCCAGCAGACCAGAGGCTCACTCATCTTTTTGTAGCACTGGTGCTGAAAACTTGCGGTCCCACCTCTCCGTGCTGGCGGGCAATAATGGTGGTCTCTGTCACAAGAACTGCACAGATACACTCGAGTAAAGTCACCCACCGAATAGACTCTGCTTTGTTGTCGATAGAAAACTCACAGCTCTGCAATCAAAGTATGGGCTATGTGTCAAAATCTATTCTATACCCACGTCTGGACACCACACTGACACAACAACCACATCATACAGACAGGTCAGATCTCTCTGACCAAACAGCACAGTTACCATGGTGGGTTTACATCCGATAGATCCTCCCAGACTATAGATTCTGAAAAATAATTATTAGTTGTCGGCCCTAAAAGAAGATAGGTAATCTGTTTCAACGCTTGATTTATTTTGCATAATCCTTGCTGTAGTTTATGTACACTGTTAGTCCCTAGACCCTGACTTGGGCGGGGGGTCTAGAGCAAAATCCCTACTTGTTTGTAAGGCTAGATTTTGATATGGCAGTATCAAATCACTCGAACATGAAACAATATTCAAAATATATAAAGAAATAATTTCAATCTTACCAGATTATGAATACATAACACAGAATTGCTAGCAAAACTCAGCTGAGCTGCTGGCTATAGTATGGCGTCCCTAAATTTATTCACTGTCTTTCATATGGGAAAACTCCACACTTTAAAATCTGTGTCTAACACTGAACAATTATTGAAGAATGACCCCACTTTCGCGTCTGAGCGCTAATGATATGATTGTCTGTGGCCAATCACTGCCTAGTTGTACTTTAAATTTCAAATTTCTACACTAAAGTCATTTCAGTCATGCTTCAGTCAAGTATGGATGGTTATCTGTTAGTCTGTCCGTCTCTACTTGTGTTTCTAAAAAAATGTGCTTGATTTTTGAAGCAACCTTTCTCTCCCCTTAAAATTTTGTCGTAAAAAGTTATATTTAGACACAGCTACCGCTCAAAAAACCCTCTCCTCCATAATAAGTAACTTTGAACACCTGTTCCCAAGGTCGTGTTTTTGTGTGCAAATTGTGACACTTTTAGATTCAATATAGTCTAGCGATGATGTGAACTACACTGTCTTTTGTCATTATCTTCAATATTATCTATCCGTTTGTAAAATTAAGATCATATTATTTCATTGCTCAGAATAGGCCATCCGGCCAGCTAATTTTTATATTCCTAACATTAATATTAAGAAAAATTACTTTTTAAATTTTTGTAATATTCCTAACATCTGCGTTCTTCCGCTCAAATTCAAATCAAGCGCTTGGTATCGCAAAACGTCCAATTCCGTACCTCGTGTCAATTTGGGGGACTTGAATTTTTTTACTTTCATCCATTTCCCCCCCCCATTGCGTCTCCTTAGCCTTTCCAGTCATATTTTTTTTTTTCTTTTGATCCGCCGTTCCCCTCCTGTCTAGCAAGTCAATTTTATGGAGGGTGATGACCCGCGGTCTAGGCGATCATGTACATCAGCAGCCTACGCATTATGTTTTTATCCTTAAATGTTATCTTTTGAGTATTTTACCGTTGTATCTCTGTCAATTTCACTACATTTGGACACGAGACAAGTGAGGCAGTGGTTTTTGGGTTTGGACCATCTTGTAAGTTGGAGGGCTGTGTAATATTTCATGGGATGACTGGTTTGTATACCACAGAACCACATGTATTTATGAACTATTATGAAGTTGTCAGAGTGTGCAGACACTAAATAAAGGTATACATTCATATTTAGTCCAGCTTGAACTTATTTCCTGAACGTCAGTAGGAAGTGTCGTTTGTTTACATCAGGTAATAGAGAAAAGAATATCACCATATTTTCGACGATCTTACAGTCTGAAACAAAAACACAGTTACGAGTCTCCAAAAGAACTACCTGGGTTATGTTCCAATTCCTATTCTGTAATCACCATCTCTGGCAGTCGCCAGTAAAACAACAGATGAACATTGATAAAAGATTCCACCCCATTCTCACCCTGTCACACTAGACTTGGTTTGCCGCCGTGACCTAGCCCGGTAACATCTAACTTGATCTGGTGCCGTTCCCGTCCACTCTCCTGGCCACATAACTTGATTTGATGCCCGTGACCAGCTCGTAACTGTTTTTTTATGATGGATTCACCCATTCAACAGCTAGAGCATCAAGTATTTTTGTTGCAAAAGTAAAACCACCTGCTTCAACAACAATTGTCACAGCAACAAACAGCTGCTGGAAGGGCACACTGGAGCAGTCTCAATAAAAGACACTGTCGCATTACAGTGAGAAACGTTATCAATATAATAAAACAAGGAAAGATAATTGAAATAAATAATGTTACGAGTGACAAACAAAGATGTATGATAACGACACAAGATGGAATAAGAGCATATATAAAGCCAATAACACAGTTGAGAAAAACCTTTAACAGACTTTATCATTCCTGTTCCACCTCTGAGGTTTATATCCCTCCACCTGAGCTGTACTCCGTATCCACTCCCGTGATGCTCGCTTGGCTGAGTTACCCTCCGTGACTCCAGGCCCCTTTCATGCTTCGCCTCAGCATGATATTGTTGTACCTCCTATTACTGCCGCAACTCCTGTGCATACCTCCCTTCCTCCTCCTGTTCACCTCTCTTCTGACCCCGCTTTTCCTCCCTCTGTTCACCTCTCTTCAGACCCCGCTTTTCCTCCCTCTGTTCATCTCCCTTTAGACCCCGCTTTTCCTCCCTCTGTTCATCTCTCTTCTGACCCCGCTTTTCCTCCCCCTTGTTATTTTCCTCCGCCTCCCTCCGACCTTGATACAGAACCTGAGTCTGACTCTTCAGATGTTGAACCTTCTCTTCCTCCTTATGGTTATTTTCCTCCCCCTCCCTCCGGTTATTTTCCTCCCCCTCCCTCTGATCTTGACTCTTCCCCCGATTATTCTTCTTCTGATATTGAATCTGATGTTCCTCTTCTCTCAGCTCATTTTCTCTCTAAACGTCGTTATTCGACCTCATCTAGCGATTCTGCTCCCCTTTCTAAGCACCTTCTCCAGCAGGCCGCCCATGTGCGTACCCGTTTTCGTCACTCCCGTGGTTCTCTTCATTCTCCTCACCGTAGTCCCTCCCCTCCGCCCCCACCACCCCCTGTCACACCTCCGTCCCGTAGATTACATTTTCCCCTCCGTTATCCTCCTACTATTCCACAGCCTCCACCCCAACCCTCCCGTTATGTCCCGTCCACTCCTGTTGTCCATGCCATTGTTCCTACCTCTCAACATATACAGTACGATCCTCGCCTGTCATCCCAAGCCATTGCAGGATTGGAAGCAATGAACATTTTTGCAAAGATGCTTAAGAATTGAACTGTACTTACCTCCAGAAGCCGACTCCTATCATGTTGACATTTCCTGCCCTGATTTCGTTTTCTAGCATGAGGTCTACCATGTTTCTCGTGCCTTCCGAAGCAGTTCGCCTACACAATACCCCTCCTACTGAATTGCTTGATCCTGATGCTACCGTGAAGACCAATCGTTACGCATCCTTGAACATCTGGGTTACACACTTTACGCACATTTCCAGTTCAGATAAGAAAGTCAAATAATCGCTATTTATGGAGAGATGTTATATATTTTTTTCGCAAGAAAGACATTGTCGACTATGCCAGTACATTGACAGTTAGATCACGACAACCTTTTGACCACTGCTGATGGAGATCCACCAACTCAGACGATCTCTGCAGTCCTGATATATTGTAGTTGATGTAGTTCCCTTTCACACGCGTTAGCGTCATTATGTCACATTATCTTGTGTCTGATCTCATTTTTTTTGTGGACCATTTTTTGTGCACCTATGAGTTATTTTGTTGTTTTTTTTTTGCCATGTTTTTTTAATGTAAGATTTTACCCAGATTTTTTTTAACAAAGGTTTACATCGTTCTGTTGTACCAAATAAAAGTGATTAACTAATGTACATCTTCACCCGCCACTAATGTTGGCATCATTCACGATTTATTATGATGATGACACCATATTGCATTATGATTGTTTGAATTTTCAGTTATTGTTACACCGACACTCATTCATGTGATTTAACTATTTGCCCATTTATATATTCTATACCATTGTCCGTTGATTACCATGTTTCCATTCCATTCATTGTTTCCGGTTATTGTTACACCGGCAAAGTCATTTTTTTAAATGAGACTTACCCATTTTGCCCATACTTTACCACCAAGTTTTGTGGTTCTATTTCCAATTGTTCCATTCATTTTTTTCATCACCCACATCAGTGAAGTGTAGGGTGACAGCCATTTTGGGCATCCACTATATTTTAGGTGCATCCGCCATATTTTTCTTTGGCCAATTTTTTTTCCTTGCGACGTTAACTTGCTTGTCATGTTATTTCATGTTTATGATTCGCACAAGTGTGAGAGAAATTGATGACTATAAACCCATAAAGCGTTTTGTTAGTTCGTTGATGATTGTTAGTTAATGTTCTATTTTTTTTTTTGCCACTTATTAGTACTAATTGTAGCTACCATATACCTCCATAGTTTTTTTTTTTTCCCATGTGTCCCTCATTTATGTTATGTCCATCAGTCCCTACCCCTTCGTGATTGATTTTTGTGTGTGAAATGTTAATAGTGTTGTTTCATCCGTTATTCCCATCCTTCCGACAAGATTTATGGTGGGATACATGAATCCCAATACAATTTTTTTAGAGTTAGTAATTTTTTTTCAAGGGAATAAAGTGTCTCCCTACGGGATACACTTTAGTGGCCCCGGGCGTATGTGACAGTAAGGACTGTTACGTCGGATTGACACTAATGTGCTGCCACTTAATTATAGTTAGGGTAAGAATACTTAGCAAGATGTAACACTAAGTTTTTGAGCGTGTCTAGTTAGTGTAATAACACTAGTCACAAATCCTATGAGTGATTTAATTAAAGGTTCAGAAATGACGTCATCGAACTTGGGGTAGAATTTCCCAGTAGTTAGGACGGAAGTGATGGTTTGAGAGAAGAGGGTTAAGTGAGTTGTTTTTGGACACGAGACAGTGATTTTTGGGTTTGGACCATCTGTTATGTTGGAGGGCTGTGTAATATTTCATGGGATGACTGGTTTGTATACCACAGAAGCACATGTATTTATGAACTATTATGAAGCTGTCAGGGTGTGCAGACACTAAATAAAGGTATACTTTCATATTTAGTCCAGCTTGAACGTATTTCCTGAACGTCAGTAGGAAGTGTCGTTTGTTTACATCAGGTAATAGAGAAAAGAATATCACCATATTTTCGACGATCTTACAGTCTGAAACATAAACACAGTTACGAGTCTCCAACAGAACCACCTGGGTTATGTTCCAATTCCTATTCTGTAATCACCATCTCTGGCAGTCGCCAGTAAAACAACAGATGAACATTGATAAAAGATTCCACCCCATTCTCACCCTGTCACACTAGACTTGATTTGTCGCCGTGACCTAGCCCGGTCACATCTAACTTGATTTGGTGCCTTTCCCGTCCACTCTCCCGGCCACATATTTTTATTAATATTAAAGTAAACACAATAAACACATTTTATAGAAAAAATGTTCTTGTTTTTCTTTCAACAATTTCTTCAATAACTAGCAAGAAATCAGTTTTTCTAAGAATAGAAGATTCTGTGCGCATCAATGCCAACATTTTCTTTTTGTACATAAATCTACGCATTTTAAAATTATACATATATATTGACGTAGATGTTATCAGATAGGTAATAGATGTTTATAGTCCTGTCTGAGCAGAGGTGATAGTGATGACAATGTGAAAGTAAGGGTAAGAAATAGTTTTATCACGAGGTGATCGTGTAAGAGAAAGGACAGTCTCTGGATATAATAATTTATCTAATCCAGCCTATCTGGACGACGATATTTAAATCAGACGCACTTTCTCTCCTTGTACGAAATACAAGTTACACTACACTCAAATGCACAAACTTATGTGACAAATACGTACGAACGTGAACACACACTATGAATAACATATAATGGATAGGGGATGACCGACACGATATCTAAAGGTTTAATAAAGTTTATTATCAATAGACGATCACAAGAATAACCATACACATCACTAGATCATGGTTTACAGACAAAATTGCAAAAGAAGAAATTAATCAAATAGGTTTTCCCCCTCTGGTAAAAGAAAAGAAAAGACGAATCCCAACAGAGGTTAATTAACCCAAAAGATCAAAAGTTAACAATAAGTTATAAAATAGTCAGTATGGGAAGATAATAGGTTCCTAATGTAATCTATCCCGTGACTACTCAGATTAGCGAGATGAAAAAAAAGAAAGAAGAAACCACGTAAGTATATGATGATGTTAACAAAAGACTTAAGTTTCTTTCTCCGTTCATTCAATTCACACCCATTCAGTGGCCACTTTCAGACTTTTGCTTACCCTAGTAGGTGTCGCAGGCATTCCAAGGAAATACACTAATAAGTAATAAGACTATTTAGTGTCAAATTTAAGTTTTGCCAAATCCAGCCCCAGACTGTCCGTAGTTGCTGACTGCAAATTTCACGGTAGTCGCTAAAGTCGGTGATTTTATTTGTCCTGGATACAATAAGTTATCTATGCCTTCTGTTGGTTGGAGTAAGGGTGATGCGTGGTGATCGCCTACGTAGGATGAATAGAACATATATAGTTTCTAAGTTGTTTAGCCTCAGGTGGCTGAGACGCTAGGTTAAGTTACACAAATGTTGCTGACAATATATTTCGCCACAGCTGGCTGATGAGATTGATATAAGTAAATCTGATAATAGTTCTGGTCCAGTTAATATTATAATTTAATGGTTCTATTCTGGTTTCTCTCATGAAAATGAGGAAAATTGGACCACACAGGTCACAGCAAGAAGCTCATCAATATTAAATATCCGTGGATGCTTATAATATTATAAGTTCGTATAATCATAAGTTCGTATGATCATAAGTTCATATGGCCATAAGAAAAAACCGCTAGTACTCAGGTTGATCAGCCGCAATCAGAAAAATGAAACACTCCACGAAAATCTAATAATTTTCATTCTGTACGAGAAATCTAAGATATCGAGCTAGTGAATTTCATATAGATTTCTGAACAACTGATCATGGCTATCGGAGAGACATGGTATATATCCATAAATTCCGTTCTATCGCTCTTTAATGCGAAAGTCACACCTACTGCCAGACCCGAGCCCATGTGCCGTTCGATTCTTGAATCAAAGGTAATTTTACCACCTCTGCCACCGACAACCTCTCTGGCTTGACTTTCATCATCTCCGCCTTGCCGAATATCAGCTACGCAATTAATTACCCTGAAATTTTTACAATTCAAGGTCCGTCTCAGACTTAACATCGCCCCTGATCAAAGAATCTATTACGCCATGCTCTGCGTTCTCTCTGTTCCACCGTGTTTAATTGCCAAACGGCTCACGTGTTAATTGCACTTGTGAATCCGGCGTTCCTGTAGCATAAAATGAACTAGATGGGGAGGGCAAAAGTGGATGATAACTGCTGCACTATTTCCATCTGTGACATTATATATATATATATATATATATATATATATATATATATATATATATATATATATATATATATATATATATATATATATATATATATATTCAGCACAGTATAAGGTTACCAGGCACATAAAATATTAATACCACCGAGTGTTACTGGAGTCCGTAAACACAGCAAAGAATGTAACACTTTGCCACACTATACAAGTCGTAAGAGGTAATTAAGGTGGGTTGGGCACGGGCCGGCTTTACCCCGCTGCAGAAACTTGAAGACGCAAAACATTTTGTGAAAAACATGAACCAAGTCATTCAAAAGAAATAAAGTAAGAAACGAAATGCCCCGGTGTAGTTCCCGGGGGAGGGGGGTCTCTGATGAAACAAAGAAAGATACCCCACCAACCCTTCTCTTTTCGGGGATAGGTGTAAACCCTACCCGGGTGGTGGTATGGGCTAGTGAGTCATTCTTGTTAATAGACGGTCAGATACATTTACGTAACATTGCGTACATTTTCTAACGGGCAGCGGGCTTCGTGAGCAGTTTATTCTTTGACGACATCCCACCCCCACCCCGTTCCAGCAGAGGGAATAACTCTTCGTCGCTCGTGGATTGGTAGTATTACGGTTCGTCAGATGTTAAGATAATGTTATGATATTTAACGGGAAATCTTACGATTGGTTTCGATTATAATTTGTGTAGCAGTCATGAGATTACGTCGAAGTGGGGTAGATGCGGTTTTTGGGAGATAATTCTAGATCTATGACTCATCGCGTCTGTCTTGCATTAGAAAATTGGCACTATATACAGGGCCCGATCTGTTAGTCGGGGCTCACAGTCCTGGATTATTATTGCCGTGAATAGTGTCAGACACAAACTCATTCTGCCCGGTTAGTGGATATTCTGAAAGTCTGGATATGTACGTAGATTAAATAAGTGGTGTGTAGGAATTTTAGCAAAAGGATTTTAGCAAGTCAGAGTAATTTCTTCTGGGATTTAATTTTAATTTTAGTCAGTAGTTTGCCATCAATTACCTGACCTCTGCCAGTGTATTGTAAGAAGTATAGCCAGTGAAGTTCTGTGTAAAAAGTTTGGTGGTATTATTAATTAATATATATCAATATGAATTTAGGACCTACGGCTGGTGTAGTACGGTGTAATATATTAAGAGTACCACACTATGTTATGATAACTTTGGGAGATAATAGTGTATGAACTCGGGAGTTTTGTTTAACCAAAGTGGCCATGGGTATTTAAGTTAGTTGCTGAAGGATACGGGTGGTGAAGGGTGTTTAGTATTATGACATGGTGTATGCAGTTGTGTTTAAAAATATATTTGTGCTATTTTGATAACCTTCAATGGGCTACCTTTAATATAAGAATAGTGCTGGGGAATTATTTAGTAAAAATTATTCTATCGGGATACAGCGAAGCGGTGTTGTGACGTGTAACTGCCTAGGTCACGAGCTGGCCGCAGAAGCAATCAGGTCAGCCCCCGTCTGTATTAAGCGTAAGAGGCAAGCTGTTGTCTGTGAAAGAGAGGGGAAGGGGTGAGCTGTTAAGTCTGACACGAGGGCAGAAATAGGGTAGAGCATGAGGGCTTGTATTAAGTGGAGTTTTTATTTTGGTATGGGAAAGCGGGGTTTATGCAAATCTTTGGTTGTTAATGTGTTTGAATTATGAATTTGTGAATTTTTGTATATACGTTGTTATTTTGTTTTACAGCGATTCACGGCGTTGTAGGTAACCTTAAGCCTGCAACGGACTTTGCCTTCTCAGAGAGGGAGGCAAGAGATATCGTTGAAATTGAAAAACTGGGTACGCGTAAAGTAACGGGCGCCCCTAGTTACGTCTGCAAGACGGAGAGGCATTAGGAATTCGCCTGACGTGAGGAAACATATACCTCAGCGTGGAATTGCCTAGAAATTGGAGCGCTTGACTCATACGGCCCAATACACAACAGGTAACGCATCTGAGCATCAGACGAGGACAAAAGCGCCAGGAAGGCACTGAACTGAAGTAGAGGGGAGAGAGGAGTTAGTTGTTTTTTCCAGGAACTGTAGAGTTAGATAGATAATACTTAGAGGGGAGCCTCTAAATTAGTTCTGCAGAATTCAGTGGAGAAGGATTTAGTGGTGTACAATTTAGTTGTGTAGGACCGCCAGGAGCGCCTTTGAGACATTTTATTCAGATTAGTTAATAAGTATTCCTCTGACTGGTTAAACGGGACAGAGTGAAAACAAGTGGAGAGTATTCTTGTGGTGTGTGGGACTCCACAGTGTATTTAGTTGGTAATAGTAGTGTTCAGGTTGTGGTGGCTCTTACTTAGAGCCCCCCGCCCGGTATATTTCTTTAACCTTAGTTGTTTTTCGTGTAGATGTGGAAGAGAGCGTGGTAACTGAATAATTGTGTCATTTATTGATTTGTTCTTTTTTCCAGGTTGTGCGAACTCGCACGTTATTGTTGTTTTATTGCTGTGGTAAAGATTTTTTTGTTTTTAATAAACTATAAAATGTGCAGTCACTTCGATTACGGAAACAACAGCAGATGGATTGATTTGCCGTTGCCCTAAAGACGCCAATAGGCGTGATGGGAAACAATGGCAAAGAAAACCTATCTGCTGTTGCCCTAAGACGCCAGTAGGCGTAATGGCCACTGACTGCTTTGACGGTCGGTGGCTAAGGACGGAAGAAGAAGAAGATAAAATGTGCACTGCATCAGTTTGTCTTTCACTATACTGTACCTGTAGCCTTTAACTGTACAGTTGTGTCTGGGGCTAGTAATTAGTTTAACCCTTATCTCAGCTGTGCAAGAGGTGGTGAGACAGTAGCTAAAAAAACACGTCACAAGTGGCGAGGGAGAGTCAATCTAGGTTCTCACCCTTGAAGCTATAAGTCTCATCCTCCACAGTCACTTTAATTCTCATCTTAATCTATCTTCTCAGACTTTCCTCAAAACTGGTGTCTTGTCTCTTTAATCAGACAGACTCTTAATTAAGCCATATCGTGACAACTATTGATAGTATCATATTTATGATACTTAGTGTAGCGTACTAATTACCCAGGTATGAGAGTGGTATTTAGGATGTGTAGCAGTACTCTACTGGATATGTTGATGTGGAGCTATAAAGTGTTGATGTGTCTTGGTAGTAGCACCACTCAACATGGAGGGTTATCGCCCTCAGACACCAATGATGATGAGGCAAGATCTTATGGTGTCGAGGTCTGGTTTATGTGTGACGTGTTTATGAAGTCAGGTATCAGATAGGGACGTCACATCAATTCATAAACGTATAAAGTCAATAAATCGTTGAACAGCAAGTGATGTTGTTGGTAACATATAATATACGTCACAACGACGAGGTACATGAGGATAATTATGCAGTAACATCACTGGTATAGAACAATAGTCATTACATCATCGACGTAGTCAATACAGCAGGAACAGCAGACCGCATCAATAATAATAGTAGATATATGCCTTCTATGGATATCATAAACAGCTGTGCATGTAGTCAGGTGGTAAGCTTCCCCTTTCCATCATAGCTAGTAGATATCAAATGGGAGATTAAATCTAGTCTCCTATATTCGACCTCAGCAAGACAGGCATGTCTTCTGAGCGTCATATTATTGTCCTCTATGTTCCTTAAACAACAAAGGTATCAAACCTAGATCCATCAATAAAGTTCAGGAAGCAAAGGGTCCTTAGGACAGGCATCAATCGATGCGTGACAATATAAGTGGATCGTGAGCTGAGCAAACTTGTCATATTATAGATTCTTCAATAAGGCAGGCTAGGCAAAAATGTCAACATCACAAGATGGCGATAAAGTTACTCAGAAAAATTCAATTACCTTTTCATCAGGAATTAAATCACATAACTCACTGGCCTCCCGGCACTTAGAATCACAATAGAGATATATCATCTCAAAAAGGAACAACAAATGAAGAGGACTCTTTCCTGAATAATATAAGCGAAGACGCCAGCACAAAGCTACGTCTCGCTTCACCAGCAATTCTGCCAAGAGTGACCTGGGCGGAAATCATTCAAACAATGACACAAACTAGGACATGCGCAGAACACGCGAATCGAATACAGCTCAGCTAATATACGGAACGAAGAATGTTCTATGATGTTCGTCTGAAGATTTCGAACCTTAAAAGGGAATGGCATAGCGACTTGTCAAATGTTTCTAGGAAAAGAAGCCCTGAGCGCTTCCATAAATGGTTATGACTTAAAATCGCTCACACAGAAACTATCAACAACCGTCGCTATCCAGATAAGACAACTTCTTGACGATGCTATCAAGATTAGACAACTGTAGAAATAAAAGTGACTACGATTCCATGAGTTACTTCCCATGCATTAAAAAATTAAATATATAGTCAGAATGCATGGTCATAATACGTAGTCAGAATATATAGTCAGAATAAGTTGCGACAAGTTTAGCGCAACACTTAGAAAGGGTAAATAAAATATATAATGTAGCAGCAGCTATCAAGGTAAAGCAATTTATCCCAAAATTGTAAATATGTTAGAGAGAGCTATTTGCTTATAAAATTTAATTGACTGCGCCAACTGTTAAAATTAGCCAACTTTTTTTTTTTGGAGACACCATGTACGAGGCGTGTTCAAATGAAACCCGACCGTGATGCGCCAAGTGGACATTCGTAGGAGGAGCATGATGACGTCACATCTGACGTAATAAGCATATACGAATGTACAAGTGTGTAAGTGTTCATTCTCCTAGTATTCATTGGTTGTGCTGCAGACCGTTAAAATAATGGCCGGTGTGATAAGGAATCCGTCCAAGGTCGATCAGCGAGCGGTGATTCATTTCCTAACAGCCAAAGAATGTCGACCAGTCGACATTCATCGCCGAATGAAAGCAGTGTATGGTGACAAAAGTGTGTCTAAGACTACAGTGAAATACTGGGCACAAATGTTTCGAGAAGGACGTCACTTAACGAAAGATCTTCCGCGGCCAGGTCAGGTGCATATTGTTGCGACAGAAGAAGCCATCGCCGAGATTGATGCAGCAATACGGGTGGACCGTCGTCGGAGCTTACGTTCGCTAGCAGAGGAATTCGCTGTGTCTCTTGGGACAGTTCAAATGGTGATTAGGAAGAAACTGAAGTATCGAAAGGTATGTTCACAATGGATCCTACGGATGCTGACCGATCACCATAAGGAAGAACGCATGGGGTGGAGTTTGAACCACCTGCTGCGTTACGAAGAGGAGTGTGATGCATTTCTGTTGCGCATAGTGGCAGGCAATAAGTCTTGGTGCCACCACTTTGAGCCGTGCAGCAAATCAGCGAGCATGCAATGGAAACATCCCGGATCACCAAAACCCAAAAAGTTCAAGTCACAGATTTGTTGCTGAGTTATTTGCCGGTTGAAGATCATGCACTGAGTATGGTTACTTTAGTGATCTCTTGTTAATCGTGCTTTGTTTATTATTACGCGAATTAGGGTGAAGGTGTTCATACAACTCAGTAGCATGGTATGAAGAAGTAGTTCATGTAACTTGAACTCAGCAACATTAATGAAGTAATTAATGCCTTCAGATTGAGTCCGTAATATTTAATCACATGTACACACAGGATGATCATTTCAAATAGGAACAGAACATGAGTCCGTATAAGTCATGCATAAAGGATACAATGCAGTATTGTCGTCAGAACATCACAGCTATATGCACGCGCAGCTAGACATGGCTACCTGCCGACAGTGAGACTGCGAGTCTGAATATTTCATACGAATTTGACGATTATTCTCCTCCTTCTGAGGATTCTAGTTAAATACTAACCTCCATAAATTTTCCTCTCATATAGAGTTCTAGGACTGACCCTGGTCCATCAAAAATGCACATATAAATGGCTGTATCATGCCATTGAATTGGAAGGTTAGAAAAACGCAGCTATTCAGCTTGGCGGTCAAGTAACAAAGGGTAGCGTCTCCTAGTTACCGACTGTGTCCCAAACAACGCTAGACACGTCATAATCGATCGTGTATGGAGCGTTCAATAATTGAAACATCTATCGCAATATATTAAATGTCTTAACCTTTACAATTGCACGTCTGATAACCTTTAGCAGACGGCATTAATATCATATACCGTAACATTATGCTGACCGCATTTTTTGACCATGAAGGGCTTCTATTGGTAGACTTTAAAGAGCCTGGCGTGAACATCAATGCCATCCGCTACAAAGACACACTAGACAACCTGCATACAGCCATCAAGAATAAACGACCCGGCATGCTTTCGCGTGGTGATTCTGTTGCACGACAATGCTCGTCCACATGTTGCGAACATTGTGCAGGAAGCGTTAGCAAGGAAAAGGTGCGAAGTTCTGCCACACCCAGCCTGCAGCCCCGAAATGTCACCATGTGACATTCATTTGTTCGGACCCTTAAAAAATCTCTAAAGGGACAACGATTCGACTCCGATGCAGACGTCAGTGCCCAAATGGTTCATTAAGCAACCAAAGTCATTTTTCTCCGACGGCATCTGCCGTCTACCCAAGCAGTGGGATGCGTGTCTGAATGCCTATGGTGACTAATTCTAAAGAACCCCAGTGGGTACTTGCTTCATATCAATTGCTGTATTTAATTCTACTACTCCTGCTGATGTAACTTACATATATTTGTTATAAAGCCCTTGGGCCGGGTTTCATTTGAACACACCTCGTATATGTTTGCATCATAATGACTTGCATGCTTACATATTAATGTAAAAGAAAACTGTAAAGGTAGTCCAATATCAGATATTGCCGTAGGAGAGTCAAGTGGGAAAGACTTTCTATATTAGGTCTCTTTTTTAGGAAATTGGCTGACCGATTCCTTTCCTCGCAGGCTTTACCTTCCCAGACTCGAGTAGAACAGGTACCAATTTACAGCTGAGTTGACAGGGGAGTGACGCTACCAGATTTCTATCCCGGCAGCTCTGCCTGGTGAAGCAAGAGCTCTGACCCCTCTGCCAATCGTAGAATGCACACACTTACACAAGCACATATTTATCACTGATAAAGCACACTTCAATTACTCACATTAAAAATTATATGGTACCTAAAATAGAACCACTGTAAAAACTACTCACATGCAGAAAAGTACATAATACATAAAAGGTATGCCTGTATACAACATACATATACTGTTTTGCGATGCATAGATATGTGAGCATAAACACGTGTATTATAATCTCATATTTGTGTTGAAGATACCATATGAATGAATCATAATGCAAATATTGGAATAATAATACAGCGTCAGTGGGGACAATAGGTAGGCTAGTTTATAGTAGTAGCTAAGAGTGAACTGCAGACACAAGCACATAAAATCAAATGGATGAATACGTAGATTGATGAATAGATAGACAAGCAAATAGGAACGTTTATAGATAAAATGAGACAAACAGACGGACGGACAAACGGTAGATAGATAGATCTCCGCAATGACTCATTTGTTGGGAAATTACAGAATTTTTTTTTTTAAGTACTTTGCTGTACAATAATAATAATAATAATAATAATAATAATAATAATAATAAATTCTTTAAGCGCCAAACACGGCGCATAAGGCAGAAACCAGTGCTCTCCAAGTTGTTCGTTGTGGCGCCACTCCTCTTAACTCTTGCACATTATTTAGGCCCAACGTTCTTCCTTCTCTTATTATTGTTTTTCTAAGTGTTTCTTTTGGTCTTCCTTTTTTCCTCTTACCCTCAGGAACCCAAGTGAGCGCCTGTAGTGGTATTCTGTTGTTTTGCATTCGTAGGACATGACCAATATATGACCATCGTCTTTTCCTTATATAGTCGGAGACATATTTCTGCCTAGAGTCTTCTCTTATTTGTCGATTAGTCTTGAATTCTTTCCAACTGATGTTCATGAGTTTTCTAAGACATTTGTTCTCGAATGTATTCAGCTTGTTCTCCAATGATTTTGTTATTTTCCAACTTTCACAGCCGTATGTTAACACTGAGATAACATTCGAATTAAACAGACGATAGTACAATAGTTATGAGAAAATAACGCACCGTTTTTGAGTCACTGAAGATTGGATCTATGAATAAATATGAGATCTGGACGTCAGGAAATTTGTCTTGAAATACATTTTACCGAGGTTATCGCACATCGCCCGTCAGCGTACATCGTTAGAATAAAAATACTACCAGTTGCTTTAAAATGCTCAATAAATTGCAAGCTTTCTATGGTCACTGTTAATCTAGATCAGGGGTGGCCTGCTGGCGACATCTGGTGGCGGCATTGCTGGAGGAAATTTGGGAAAGAGCTACACATATATTTTTGCTAACAAGAAAATGTTTATATATGATTATATGTAAAAATGTAAAACCACAATTCTCTTAAAAATGAATGTACTGGTATCTCACCTTCCTATTAGTGATTTTGTAGCAACTCTATAGTAAATGATATCTGTTATTCAGCGACATTTTGTAGCAACTCTATAGTAAAAGATATCTGTTATTCAGCGACATTTTGTAGCAACTCTATAGTAAAAGATATCTGTTATTCAGCGACATTTTGTAGCAACTCTATAGTAAAAGATATCTGTTATTCAGCGACATTTTGTAGCAACTCTATAGTAAAAGATATCTGTTATTCAGCGACATTTTGTAGCAACTCTATAGTAAAAGATATCTGTTATTCAGCGACATTTTGTAGCAACTCTATAGTAAAAGATATCTGTTATTCAGCGACATTTTGTTTTTGTACACATCTTGGTACGTTTTTGAGACCCGTACTCTAGGCTTGCGCTGGCCGCATTCCGCTCGCGAACCGCGCTTTGGCCGGCCACCTTGGCTAGTGATAGTGACCTGACAGCAGTTTTTTCGCCACATGTGTGTTGAACCAGAAGCGAAATTGACGCACTTTACGGGCACTTTAATTAGTCTTTGACTTCTACAAAAATTTTTTTTTTTTTTTTTTAATTAATGTATAAAAATATCTTTGTCAACCTATGATGGGTAAAATTTAGGACTTATTATAGCAGAGACTCCGACGCCTAGCTGAACCACAATTGGATGAGGTCCAGTGCGGATTCCGAGCAAACCGATGTACTCAAGACCTAATCTTCACACTCAGACAGCTGAGTGAAAAGGCCCTTGAGTATAAGAGTGAGATCCATCTTTGTTTCATAGATCTGGAAAAGGCATTTGACAGGGTCCCCTGGAGCAAACTTTGGGACTGTTTGGCAAGGAATAACATTCCAGCACCTCTGATTCATGCTATACAGAGCTTCTACAAGTCTTGCAGAAATTATGCGAGGACAGCAAACCATAAGTCAGAAGAGTTCAGGACCACCACTGGTGTAAGACAAGGTGATATCCTGTCACCTTATCTTTTCATACTCCTCATGGACGATGTTATCAAGTCATGTAAGGAAAGAACAAGAAAGTATTCAGTGGGGTACTGGAAGATGAGACAGGTATGTATTTCAGAGCTGGCATTTGCTGATGATGTTGCCCTGATTGCTAAATAAGAGGCACATCCCCAATCCAACCTGCAAGTCTGGAAGGAAGAGCTGGAGAAGAGAGGGATGGTCATAAGTAGCTCTAAAACAAAATCCATGGTGATATCACGAGAAGAAAGAAGACATCAGATTAAGCTGGGAGAACAGGTCCTGGAGAAGGTTGACCACTTTAAATATCTCGGAGCTATTATAGACCGAAAGGGAGGCATCAAAGAAGAGTTGGCCACTCGAAAAGCAGCAGCTGGGAGACTTTTTCAGGACATAAATCGAGGATTCCTCAGCAAGAGAGAGGTTGGTAAGAAAACGAAGATGGCTGTATACCGCTCCACCTATGTCCCAGTCTTGAGATATGGATGCGAGTCATGGGCAATAACTACAACCCATAAAAGCCAGATCCAAACCTCAGAAATGAGGTATCTGAGGAAGGTGGTTGAAGTAACAAGAAGAGACATGGTCCGCAACCAGACGATACGCCAAGGCCTAAAATCCCACCCCTTGCAGACTCAAGTAGAACAGTCCCAACTAAGATGGTTTGCCATGTCTGCAGAATGGGAGAAGATCGGCTACCACGACACGCATGGGAAACAAAGAGCCAGGGATCCAGACCCCCAGGACGACCCAGAGTCCGCTGGGAGGACAACATTAGACAAACAATCTTTGAAGGACCGAGGACTAGAATTGAACCAGGCCAGGAGGAAGACAGCCGATAGGATAGTCTGGCGCTCTCTCTTCCAAACCTCTACACCTCACGGTAGAAAGGGAACGACTAAGTAAGTAAGTATAGTACATAATATATTCGATTGCTGACATATACCGATCGGCCCATCTCTCTTATGCAAGTAAATGTTTTAAAGAATATTTTTATAAGTAAATATTGAGTGAATGGAAAGGAATGCAATTCCGTTCTTCTAAACTGTATTTTATCTGTGATAGGCATTCTGAAGCAGCGTTGTGTCAAGAGCCTGCGCCGTTGAATGTTCCGAATATGCTTGATGAAACATGAAGAGATGGAATTGACAGTTTGTGCGACAAGTTTCATGGGGATAATAAATGCATGTACATCAGTTGTTTAGAACATTTAGAGATATCCATGATATCATTTGAAGATTTTACCTATTTTTCATGAATGACCTTACACGGAGTACCAACATGGGAAGATGTGTAAGCGTCTGGTCAATATTTAATTTATAAAGATGTTGCATTTGACGATCAACTTAACAATACGACAAAGTTTGTTGAAAGTAATACTAATGATAAATGATTTATGCAGCTGCTGGCACATGAGAAATAAATCAATTTTGTTTAAACAATCAGTTAAAATCGAATTTCATTCTGAACTTCTAATGATCGCACAATATTTCTTGCGGCACCTGGTCACAGCACAAACGTGGACAGTCTTATTTCATGGACAAAGTATAGAAATAGTTTCTATGTGAATTCCATCAACGGAATATAAATTTTTTTTAAAATATTGTACTGTCAATTCCGTGATAATTTAAAAGGAAATATTTATTTGTTGAAGAAGACACTGTCCGCAAAAAAATTAATTAATAATTTAATAATAACAAAATAATAATAATAATTTTATCAGTACTGATTAACAAATGGAAAGTTAATTTCTGAGGTTAAAGTGATTTTAAAATATACATTTTAAAGGACACTTTATTTATATTTTTTCTATCCTTTATAAAATTAACTTTAATCTTGACAGTCGTGCATTAATACATTGACATTAAAAGTTCTCTTTATGTCCTACTTTTTAGCGTGCTCTTTTTCGCGTCAAAAAGTAGAAACACATCCTCTGTTTGTTAAAAACAATTTGGTCCCCCTAGATTAGGTGCCCTTGAACTTTAGCACCCCGAGAGAAAGTTCCCATTGGCTCGTCTCTGGAGCGGTCCTTAATTAAGTTTCTCTAATTTTACTGTTCAACAGGTGTTAAAAATACGCCTACCTACATAAAACATTACCTAGTAAAACACTATTTAACATAAACTTATTAAATTTATGCAATTAATATATAATAATAATAATAAATTCTTTAAGCGCCAAACACGGCGCATAAGGCAGAAACCAGTGCTCTCCAGGTTGTTCGTTGTGACGCCACTCCTCTTAGCTCTTGCACATTATTTAGGCCCAACGTTCTTCCTTCTCTTATTATTGTTCTTCTGAGTGTTTCTTTTGGTCTTCCTTTTTTCCGCTTACCCTCAGGAACCCAAGTGAGCGCCTGTAGTGGTATTCTGTTGTTTTGCATTCGTAGGACATTACCGATATATGACCATCGTCTTTTCCTTATATAGTCGGAGACATATTTCTGCCTAGAGTCTTCTCTTATTTGTCGATTAGTCTTGAATTCTTTCCAACTGATGTTCATGAGTTTTCTAAGACATTTGTTCTCGAATGTATTCAGCTTGATCTCCAATGATTTTGTTATTTTCCAACTCTCACAGCCGTATGTTAACACTGAGATAACATTTGAATTAAACAGACGAAGCTTGGTATGTATATTCAATGATCGTAATTTTCCAAATGTTAGATAATCTATTGAAGGCGCTAGCTGCCAAAGCAATTCTAGTATGGATTTCTCTTGTTGTGTCACCATCCTGAGTCATTTTACTGCCTAAATAATTGAAACTTTCAACTTTCTGTAGTTTTTTCCCCGTTCAAGATGATATCAAAGGTCTCGTTAGAAAAGTTCATAGCTTTAGTTTTAGAGGCATTTATTTGGAGACCAATTTTAACCGAGAGATGACACAAATTATTTATTGCTTCTTGGGATTGTCTTGGTGTTGAACTTAAGAATGCTACATCATCTGCGAAATCCAGGTCCCCCAGGAATTTTCTATTTGTCCATTTTATACCCAATTGTTCATTGTGGGTATAGTTTCTCATAACCCAATCAATAGCTATTCCAAAAAGTAGTGGTGACATAATACAGCCTTGTTTCACCCCTGTTTCTACTGTAAACCATTCTGTATTCCCTTTATTTGTTCTAACACAACATCTTGCATTGTCATATAGCGCTTTGATTATATTCACATATTTGTTGGAAAACCATAGATTGTAAGTATCTTCCACAATGATGGGCGGTGTAGACTATCAAAGGCTTTTTGAAAATCGACGAAGGTGATAATAAGTGGCGATTGCCTTTCCACTGATTCTTCTATAATTGTTCTTAGTGTGAATATTTGATCAATACATGATCGTTTCGGCCTGAAACCCGCTTGTTCTTCTCTGATCTTTTCGTCAGCATGCAATTTAAGTCTTTCTAACATCATGCAACATAATAATTTTCCAGGTACTGATAATAGAGATATACCACGCCAGTTATTACAGTCTGATAGATCACCTTTCTTCGGTAACTTTACAATAATACTGTCTTTCCATTGTTGTGGTGGTTGTTCTTCTCTCCATACTTCATTTATAATATCTAAAATTCTCAAGAGGTTGTTGTCATTAACTGCTTTAATCATTTCCCCTGAAATTTCGTCAACTCCAGCAGCTTTAAAATTTTTTAAAATCTTTTAACGGCTTGTTTGATCTCGTCCAGCGTGAATTCATCGCAAGTTATTGGCAAAGTGGTTGTGGATGTTTCATTATTAAAATCAGGTGTTACTGTTGGTGGTGGTCTGTTTAGCACCTCCATGAAGTGCTCAGCCCATCTCTTCATTTGTTCTTTTTCTGTTGGTATTGAATTCCCTAATTTACCTTTAACAGGTGTTTCCATAGCAGTAGGCTGGTGACATAGTTGTTTTGTAATTTGATAAAGGCACCTACTATTACCAGTTCTTGCAGCATTTTCAGCTTCTACGGCCAGTTCATTGATGAAATGTCTTTTTATCTCTTCGAGTTTTTGTCTTCACTTCTTTATTTAACAAGTTATAAGTTATTTGCAAGATTCAACTGCATTATGTGTACTTGCCGCTAGTAGTTTAAGTTTTGCTGTTTTCCTTTCTTGTATTTTATCCCAAGTATCTTCTCTCATCCATTTTTTCTTTTTATGTACTAGGTATCCGGTGGTCGCTACAGCTGCTTCTGTCATTGCTGTTCTCAGTTGTTCCCATTTAGTATCGATTGTCTTGGTGGTGATATCGTTGTCAATTTTGCCTAAAGCATCGAAATAGTTGTTCATTTTGACATTATATTACTTCTTTATATCATTTGATTGCAGTCTGTGTACATCTATTCTTCTATTTTTATTCGGTTGGTATAACTTCTTCAGTTTAATTCTCATTTTAGCTATGCAGAGGTTATGATCGCTTCCGATCTCTGCACCTCTGTATGCCCTGACGTCTTGAACTGATGAGCGAAATTTAGCGCTTATGCAGAAGTGATCTATCAGTTCTGCCATCAGGTGAATTCCATGTTATCTTGTGGATATTCTTATGTGGAAAGATGGTGTCTGCCACAACGAGGTTTGATATTTCACAAAGTTCTAGAAGTCTTTCGCCATTTTGATTCATACAGCCTATGCCATGAGTACCGAGATATCTTTGTACTCCATCGTTGTTGTCACCTACTTTGGCGTTAAAATCACCCATGACTGCTATTATGTCATGCTTGGGTATTGTGTTGATGGTACTTAGAAGTGCTTCATAGAAGTCATCTTTTGTGGTATCAAGAGAATTAATATATGACAGGCGGTAAATGTATGTTAGAAGTAAACATATCTAGTAATTGAAGTGATAATTTTCAGAGTAAGAACTTGTCATTGCAGATTGTACAGCAAATTGAAAATGGAACAGATATGTATCTATGTGGAGAGGACTAACAGATATGTGTCTATGTGGAGAGGACTAACATATATGTGTCTATGTGGAGAGGACTAACAGATATGTGTCTATGTGGAGAGGACTAACATATATGTGTCTATGTGGAGAGGACTAACAGATATATGTCTATGTGGAGAGGGCTAACAGATATGTGTCTATGTGGAGTGGGCTAACAGATATGTGTCTATGTGGAGAGGATTAACAGATATGTGTCTATGTGGAGAGGACTAACAGATATGTGTCTATGTGGAGAGGACTAACAGATATGTGTCTATGTGGAGAGAACTAACAGATATGTGTCTATGTGGAGAGGACTAACAGATATGTGTCTATGTGGAGAGGACTAACATATATGTGTCTATGTGGAAAGGACTAACATATATGTGTCTATGTGGAGAGGACTAACAGATATGTGTCTATGTGGAGAGGACTAACATATATGTGTCTATGTGGAGAGGACTAACAGATATGTGTCTATGTGGAGAAGACTAACAGATATTGTCTATGTGGAGAGGACTAACATATATATGTCTATGTGGAGAGGACTAACAGATATGTGTCTATGTGGAGAGGACTAACAGATATGTGTCTATGTGGAGAGGACTAACATATATGTGTCTATGTGGAGAGGACTAACAGATATGTGTCTATGTGGAGAGGACTAACAGATATGTGTCTATGTGGAGAGGACTAACATATATGTGTCTATGTGGAGAGGACTAACAGATATGTGTCTATGTGGAGAGGACTAACATATATGTGTCTATGTGGAGAGGACTAACAGATATGTGTCTATGTGGAGAGGACTAACATATATGTGTCTATGTGGAGAGGACTAACATATATGTGTCTATGTGGAGAGGACTAACAGATATGTGTTTATCTGGAGAGGACTAACAGATATGTGTCTATGTGGAGAGGACTAACAGATATGTGTCTATGTGGAGAGTACTAACAGATATGTGTCTATGTGGAGAGGACTAACAGATATGTGTCTATGTGGAGAGTACTAACAGATATGTGTCTATGTGGAGAGGACTAACACATATGTGTCTATGTGGAGAGGACTAACATATATGTGTCTATGTGGAGAGGACTAACAGATATGTGTCTATGTGGAGAGGACTAACATATATGTGTCTATGTGGAGAGGACTAACAGATATGTGTCTATGTGGAGAAGACTAAGATACATGTGTCTATGTGGAGAGGACTAACATATATGTGTCTATGTGGAGAGGACTAACATATATGTGTCTATGTGGAGAGGACTAACAGATATGTGTTTATCTGGAGAGGACTAACAGATATGTGTCCATGTGGAGAGGACTAACAGATATGTGTCTATGTGGAGAGTACTAACAGATATGTGTCTATGTGGAGAGGACTAACAGATATGTGTCTATGTGGAGAGTACTAACAGATATGTGTCTATGTGGAGAGGACTAACACATATGTGTCTATGTGGAGAGGACTAACATATATGTGTCTATGTGGAGAGGACTAACAGATATGTGTCTATGTGGAGAGGACTAACATATATGTGTCTATGTGGAGAGGACTAACAGATATGTGTCTATGTGGAGAGGACTAACATATATGTGTCTATGTGGAGAGGACTAACAGATATGTGTCTATGTGGAGAGGACTAACATAAAGCAGAACACCTACTCCAAAACTGTCGGCTTCACGAGAGGAGCAGGCTGGTAGTCTCGCTTTCTACAATCCTGTTGAGCAACAAACTGTATGACGCGAAACAAGCCTGAGACGGACTGCCAGCTTTATAAGAGAGATAGATGTGGTTATTTGAAGCAGAACGAAGTCGTAGTAGTAGTAGTAGTAGTAGTAGTAGTAGTAGTAGTAGTAGTAGTAGTAGTAGTAGTAGTAGTAGTAGTAGTAGTAGTAGTAGTAGTAGTAGTAGTAGCAGTGTCGTAATTTTTATCTGAGAGGGTTTTGATGGATATTGGTCCCTTTAGAGTGTAGAGTGATATTGAAGGCTCTGTGAGAATAAGGATTTAGGAGAATGAGGTAGTAGATTCACAAGCGCTGGGAAGAGCAAGGACAGTCTCTTATTACGACAATATCTGTTTCTCACAGACTATTCCTATCTCTCTTCTGAACAAACAATTGTTTGTCAGTTCCAGTCGCTCAGGCGCACTCACCGATTTGGTGATTCTGTCGCACAACGTACATGAATACAGCCTACACAGATGGGAAATGTTTGGAGTTTTGGGCCAGCTGACAACCAACACAAATAAAGATTAATACCTTTATTATCATAAAGCAGTCACAAATAATTATACATTTACAGTCAAAAATCAAAGGTTACAGAATACAAATATGATAAGGGAAGAGGGGGGTTTGAGGAGAAATATCCCATCCACCGTTTCCCGTTTGTATTTACTAACAGACAAGACCCGGTCCAAAGACAAGAAAGGGGGAGGTGATCAGAGATAGGCAATTTAACCAACCGGTAAATTTATTATTCTGAGGCAAGGGGTTACAGTAAAGGGGGGTAGAGGAAAAGCTAGGGGTCTCAAATGTCTCCCTTTAATCAACAAATTTTACGGGAGGGGGGAATGAACACAGTTACACAATCCCGCTAGGAGAAGTCCCGTACAAGGAATATAATGCACCTTAATACTAGGTTGAACTAATTAAAAGGGTAAAGAAAAGATTAAATCTCCTTTCATTAAAAAAAACACACTAGGGCTGGCCATCCCACAGACACACACGCAGACTTACCAAAATGGTGAATTCGGGTACTCTAGGAATTATTTACCACAGCAGCTAATACCGTGGAATAATGGACTGGTCGTCTTATTTCTTCCGTGTCAGGCCCCAGATTTAACGAGGTAACAAATAGTCTCAAAAAAATCGCCAGACGGTGAGGCGTAAAGGCTACTGTTGGTTTAGATAAAGTTCCTAATGAATGGCACAGGCACTTGGCTAGGCGTGAGGTATGGTGTGGTTCCTAAAATTGGCACAGCTGGTGGAGATAACTTTCTTTTTCCGTACTGTCACAAGTTAAAAAACACTGAGGTAAGTTCTTCTTCGGGGGTGGGTAAAATCCACTGAATTTACTTGACAGACAGCGTTCAGGTAGATCTATGTTCTTCCTCACAAATAGGGCAGTGAATAAAATATGTTCTGCTTCCAGTTTACTTTAAGGACTATATGAACTAGTATTTTAAAAGTGTTTCTTGGGTGGCTTTATTCTCAGTTAAATTCAGAGGAGCGGGGCCCATTACAGGTCGCCACAAGTTTAGCTTTAAAAAAGGTTCATATGTTACTGGAGTTACCGAATTGAGTTGGCAGAACTCTGTATATAATTAATAATTGCTGGGATGCAGGTTGAATGATCGTTCTGAATGAAAGATAATCAAAACAAGAAATGCATTACAAATCATATTATAATCTGATACGCGATAAACTACAGTTAGCCTATTTACTTTATTAGCGTCATCAATTTAACAAATCAGGAAAACTCCCCGTGAGTTAAAAATAATTAAAAGCACATCTATCTATACAGAACTAAACTGTATTTACTAGTTATAAATACGCGTCAATTGTATTAGGAAATACTTTTAGAAGTAACATTTAGTTTTCACTAGAACTTTGAAAATGGGTTTATTTAATAAGGTTAAATTTACACCACAATCCAGTGAAATAACTAGACCACTGATCACTCGAAGCTAATGTATAAATTACCGTCAGCGCAGAAAGAATACACTCCAATAGTCAACGAAGGTAGATGAAATCTAGCAGGAATCCAACTATATGCTAGTGAAACTAGGATTCTGTCAGAACGAACGATAAAATGCAGTTTTCGGAGTTCTTTATTTATACGTCTCGAATGAAACTTAAATGGGACGTGTTGGATTTTCACACCTTTCTTGAAGTATCGCCAAATCCGAGGTACAACGCCGTTGTGTTAACCGCTGTGTTTCCTCCGTTTTCCCCGGTCTACCGATCTTCTTCGTCTCAGGCTGCTCGCATGAGGGTGCAAAAAATTTCTCGAGAAACTAACTATGTTAGCTGAGAGTTCCCTGATTCTTTAGATCGTATACCGCTCCACGTTGAATTCTGGAGATCAGCCTGTCTTTGATGGTACCGCTGTTCTGAGAAGCTTTGGCAACTCCCACCAGGCGGGACGACAGCAAGGTAAGAAAATGAACTGCTGTTAATTGCTCTAGAAACAGGAGTGAGTCTCTGGCCACGTCCTCTTTTGGGCCGGCGTTAAGGAAAAGATTGCTATAAATCGTTCTCAGAGATGGTCGTGGGCGTGATTTAACCACCCATCAAAAGCCATGCGATCTCAAAAGTTCACAGAAGATAGCAGGCTACATATTAATGATTCAGCGTGTAAAATTCTCGTGGAAATGCTGCATGCGGGTTAAAGTTACAATAGATGATCAGGGGTTCTAAAGTTATGAGAGGCCAATATTCTGTTATAATCCACCGAGTCAGGGAAATTCATTTGTCATACTTAGACGTACGTCACAATCGTCCCTACTTTTGAGACATGGAAACTCGTTTTCATGTTTCATTTATGACAATGAAGCTGCCCTGCTCGGTAGCTTTGGATGATTGGCATCGTCAATTTTCTCCGCTTCGTCCGTAGTCCAGTTTCTACTCAGGAAATCAGCTCCGACATTCTGTTTTCCTGGAATATATTCTACTTTGAAGGAATAAACACTCAATAGCAAGGCCCAACGCATTATCCTTGCGTTGAATTCCTTATTGGCACCCAGGAAAACTAATGGAGCATGGTCTGTTTGCACCGTGAAAGAAGTACCATACAGAAACTCATGATGGCGTCTGATGCAATGAATCAGAGCGAGACATTCTCTTTCAACGACACTGTAGTTGCGTTCCGCTTTGTTCAGTTTCCGACTGCCGTAAGCTACTGGGAATAGCATGTTCGGGTCACGGTCCTCGGCTTGTAGCAATGTGACCTGATGCGTCAACTCTCAGTACGAAAGGTTTCTTAAGGTCAGGTAACCTTAGGATGGGGTATGCCGACAACTGTCCTTTCAAAGTGCTGTATGCATGTTCGCACTTTTGATTCCACATGACCTTGTCAGGACAACCTTTCTTGGTGAGGTCAGTCAGAGGTACTGTCAGTCCGTTGAAGTTCTGGATGTATTTCTGATAGTAAGCACATATGGATAAGAATGACCTGATGTCTTTCTTTGTTCGGGGTCTTTTTGCTGCCACTATTTTCTCCACGTTCTTCTTAATAGGCCAACTACATCCGTGGGAAATAGTATGCCCCAGGAAGTCTAACTGTTCAAACCCGATGAGACATTTGCTAGGTCTGGCTGTGAGACCCGTTTCCTGTAGTCTCCTGAAGAGCATAGCAACCGTAGCAATATGTTCTTCGTAGGTTTCCAAAGCAATTAATATGTCATCCATGAAATTATGGATATGGGGACTTCGCACAGGTTCTAGAAGCTTCCTCATCATCCTGGTGAACACTCCTGGTGCGTTATGCAATCCGAACGGCATCACATTAAATGTGTAACGTCCTTCACTAGTGCTGAAAGCTAACAAAGGTTTAATTTCCTCCTTGACTGGTATCTGATAATAACCTTTACTGAGTTCAATCTTGGAGAAAATCTTTGCTTTGCTGAGCTTGGTGAACAACTCAGAAACAGTTTGGAGAGGTTCAGTCTGGAATTCCGTTACAGCGTTTAGCAGCCGGTAATCTATACACAGCCGAACTTCCTTATTGGGCTTCTGCAACAGCACTACACTGGAACGGTAAGGAGATGTACACTCACTGATAATTCCTGCTTGACGCAGCTTGTCTATTTCTCCGCGAAGTGCATAAGCTTTAGCGTACGGTATGGGGTAAACTCTGGTTCGAACAGGGGTCTCGTTTGTTAATTTCATATCAAATTCGATGAGATTTGTTCGACCAGGTACGTTCGTTAAGACTGCACTGTACTGTTTTAGTAGAGCCCTGGTTTCTGTTTGTTGTTCTGGTGAGAGATTGTCGCCGAACTTGACATCTTTAAAGGATTCTGTGGGTTGCAATGGGTACTCCATGCAACCATCATCATCTTCCTCGTCTTCCGTTGCGATGGCGACGGCCAGGAGATGCTCGGAGGATGGCACCGTTCTTTTCAAATATTTCTTAAGCAGATTTATGTGGAAGACCTTCTCCTTTCCTTTGATGGAGATCTTGTAATTGGTACGTGAGATCTTTTTAAGGACGGTAAACGGCCCTTGCCATCCTTTGCGAAGTTTATTGCTTCCGGTTGCAAGTAGCAACAAAACTTTCTCCCCTGGTTGTAGTTCTCTCTCTTTTGCAGCTTTGTTGTATCTTTTAGCATGTTTAGCGCGGGCTTTTGTAAGGTTGGTAGTAGCTAGATCCCATCCTAGCTTTAGCCTTTCCTTGAGCTCAGATACATACTTGCTTGCAGAGACGACTGTCTCGTCAGCCTTTTGGTCTGTCAGGGACCGAAGTAAGGCTTCTAGTGACCCCTTAATAGGTCTGCCAAATAAAAGTGTAGCTGGCGCGAATCCCGTAGACGCTTGGGGTACCTCTCGGTAGGCGAATAAGGCAGCCGATATATATAGGTCCCAGTCTTCTGGTTTCTCCTGACCCAGCTTACGTAACATGGTGGTGAGGGTGCCATTAAAACGTTCCATGAGCCCATTTCCGGCCGGATGGTAGGGACTTGGGTGGATATGTTTGGCCCTCAAGATCTTAAAGATCTCCTCCATTAACAGGCTACGGAATTGGGATCCATTGTCCGTCAAAACTTGTTGAGGGAATCCCAACCGTGTAAAGATTTGCACGAGGGCTTCTGCGACATGCTTGGAATCTATGCATGTTAGCGGTACAGCTTCGGCCCACATTGTGCAAGTGTCGACTAAAGTCAGGATGAACCTGTGCTTTCTTTTGGTCCTTTCCAGGGGTCCAATGATGTCGACAGCAACCCGTTCAAATGGAGTACCCACTATTGGCATTTGCCCCATGGGTACTGGGGGTGTCAAGTGCTTGGGTGCTACCTGTTGGCACTGGGCGCAGGATTTCACGTACCTGATAATGTCAGAGTTCATTCCTGGCCACCAATAGTGGTTTTTTATTCGCTGAATAGTGGCGTTTTGTCCCATATGTCCGCTAAAGGAAAGAGAGTGCCCCATTTCTAAGATCTGGCTTCTGTTCTGCGTCGGTACTAGGAGCTGGTTATACCCCGTGTCCGGGTTGCCCGTTCTACGATACAATACGCCATCTTTAGAGAAGATGTCTCCGTTGTGTCTGGGGTCCTTAGCCATGGGCAGTTTTCTAAAGCAGGGCTCCAGAGTAGGGTCCTTTTGTTGCGCCTCCTTCAGTTCATTCGGCAACAAATTTGGCACAGGCTCCTTCTCCTTCTTGGCTTGCCCTCTTGTGGTTACCGCTGCCACAATCGGCTCCTTTGGTCTCCCAATAAACACATATCTACATCCCAAGATAACTGGGTAGATCGGATCATCCATTATGGCCGCTTTAATAACACCTCTGACAAAGTCAGAGTGTATTTCTACCAGTGCGATAGGCATCGTCCTGGGCGCATCACTCTTAAAAACTTCACTAAGTTTGACGGTTTCCTCTGTCTCCTGACCTGGTTTGACTAGGTGTCTAGCAACAATACAACTAAAACTTAATCCAGTGTCAAAGAGACAAGTGGTTGAGGTACTATTCAAAATTACAGTTCCTCAAGTTGAGGGTCGGTCCCCCTCAGGTTGAGAATCACTGACATCGACTCTACCTTTCGAGGCTGTATGCAAACATCCAACGCGGTTTGGACCGGTTTGTTTGCCCTGATCAGACGTTCCTGGTGTAGGGGTCTTTCCTTTTCCTTGACCTTGGTGGCCGCGCTGCCACGTAGGCTTGGTGGTTTGATCAGAAGTATTATTTTGGGGATATCGGGTTTTGTAGAATTTCGATTTTTCCTGGGGAGGTCTCTGGTTATTACTTTCTCGTTGGTTATAATGTTGAGAAGGATTGGAAGAATAGGATGACTGCTCTAGATTTTGTTTTTGAGATGGCTCATCTGTGGGTTTACGTTTTGTGCTGGGAAGTTCAACCATGGCATTGGTATAGCGTTCTGCCTTATTGAGTATGTCCTCAAGCCTGACTGCGCCCTGTTCAGCCAAAAATCTACGGGTTTCGTTTGACAAAGTTGACTTTATCTGTTCCACAAGAACAAGTTCAAGTAGTCCCTCATATGTAACAGGTAGGTCAGATAATTCAATGCACTTTGTCAAATAGCCCGTGAGACGTGAAGAGAACTGCGGGAATGTTTCCGTGCTCTCTTTCCGGCTGTTTCTGAACATTTGCAGAAATTTTCGGGCGGTCATCTCAAACCGCTCTAGCAAGGCCTTTTTCAGCATGTCGTAATCATGTTGGTTGGTTCCCAGCTTTGTATATACGTCATAAGCAGTACTTTTCAGTGACGTTGAGAGTTTAAGTGCCCAGCGGGTACTCTCCAACCCATACAGATTTGCGAGCCTCTCGAATTTTTCTAGATAGCTGTCAATTTTCTCATTGGGACTAGGAAAAGACTCTAAAGCAAAAGACATCGCAGTTAATTGGGCAGACTGAGTGCTGGAGAGATCCATTGACTGTGACTGGGGCGAAGACGGCTCTCTGTTATACGAAGTAGAGGCGCCCCGACTCTCTAAAGCCTTAAGCGCCAATTCATGCTGTCTTTCCTTGTCTCTCTCTTCGCGTTGTCTCTCCTTCTCTCTTTCCCTGCGGGCGTCCATCTCTGCCTAAATTTTCTTCTGCTCCAATTGACGATCGTCCGCTTCTTTCTTCCTAGCTTCTGCCCTCTCTTCCGCTTCTTTCTTCTCTGCTCTATCATGCGCTTCTTTCCTCTCTGCTCTCTCTTGCTCCGCGTCATACCTTTGCAGTTCCTGGTTGATAAACAGATTCGCAGCTTCTGTGTCTAGTCCTGCTTCTTTTGCTTCCAGCCTCAGGATGGATCTCATCTTTATCCTTTCTGCCATTGTTAAAGAATAAGACGTAGTATGACTAGAGAATAGTACGAAAGAACAAGACGGAAGAAAAAATCAAAGCCGCTACGAGAAAAGAAACTTAAAGTATAAATTTACTTGTGTTACCTCCTACTTGAAATGTGCAAACTTATGGCTGCTATTATTGTCACTTAAGACTCTTAACGCAAGCGACTATGCCACTAAAATGGTAAGTTACACTAGAAAAGAATCTACTCTTACTAACAGTAGAGAAAAATTTATATTAAAACAATTTAAAAGGAAAAAAAAATTTTTTTTCTAAAATGTTAATTCTCTAACAACAAACTCCGTCCCTGAAGACAATTTTGAGATGAGACGTAGTTAACTTAATTTTTAAAAATCAGAACAATCCGTATTTAGCTTAGCTCAACTCAAACGCTTCGAAACCTATAGTGATTGTAAAACAATCACGCAGTCCCAGCAATTTTATAACCAAAAAATTTCAATTCCCTCTGCCAGAGAATACAAAGCTGACAAATCTTTTATTATCACTAACTGCCTGCTCCTGTGGAAAAAAAAAACCTGTCATAATTATTGTGTGGTCGGCCCAAATACTGAACGGCTTGGTCTAGGGGAAGTAATTACTTTTAAAGATTATACCCTACTTCACAAAGACAATCAACCACACTCTATTTTAACTAGGTTCAGAATCTCGAACGAGCTAACCATATATTGTCGTAATTTTTATCTGAGAGGGTTCTGGTGGATATTGGTCCCTTTAGAGTGTAGAGTGATATTGAAGGCTCTGTGAGAATAAGGATTTAGGAGAAAGAGGTAGTAGATTCACAAGCACTGGGAAGAGCAAGGACAGTCTCTTATTACGACAATATCTGTTTCTCACAGACTATTCCTATCTCTCTTCTGAACAAACAATTGTTTGTCAGTTCCAGTCGCTCAGGAGCACTCACCGATTTGGTGATTCTGTCGCACAACGTACATGAATACAGCCTACACAGATGGGAAATGTTTGGAGTTTTGGGCCAGCCGACAACCAACACAAATAAAGATTAATACCTTTATTATCATAAATCAGTCACAAATAATTATACATTTACAGTCAAAAATCAAAGGTTACAGAATACAAATATGATAAGGGAAGAGGGGGGTTTGAGGAGAAATATCCCATCCACCGTTTCCCGTTTGTATTTACTAACAGACAAGACCCGGTCCAAAGACAAGAAGGGGGGGGGGTGATCAGAGATAGGCAATTTAACCAACCGGTAAATTTATTATTCTGAGGCAAGGGGTTACAGTAAAGGGGGGTAGAGGAAAAGCTAGGGGTCTCAAATGTCTCCCTTTAATCAACAAATTTTACGGGAGGGGGGGAATGAACACAGTTACACAATCCCGCTAGGAGAAGTTCCGTACAAGGAATATAATGCACCTTAATACTAGGTTGAACTAATTAAAAGGGTAAAGAAAAGATTAAATCTCCTTTCATTCAAAAAAACACACTAGGGCTGGCCATCCCACAGACACACACGCAGACTTACCAAAATGGTGAATTCTGGCACTCTAGGAATTATTTACCACAGCAGCTAATACCGTGGAATAATGGACTTGTCGTCTTATTTCTTCCGTGTCAGGCCCCAGATTTAACGAGGTAACAAATAGTCTCAAAAAATCGCCAGACGGTGAAGCGTAAAGGCTACTGTTGGTTTAGATAAAGTTCCTAATGAATGGCACAGGCACTTGGCTAGGCGTGAGGTATGGTGTGGTTCCTAAAATTGGCACAGCTAGTGGAGATAACTTTCTTTTTCCGTACTGTCACAAGTTAAAAAACACTGAGGTAAGTTCTTCTTCGGGGGTGGGTAAAATCCACTGAATTTACTTGACAGACAGCGTTCAGGTAGATCTATGTTCTTCCTCACAAATAGGGCAGTGAATAAAATATGTTCTGCTTAAAGTTTACTTTAAGGACTATATGAACTAGTATTTTAAAAGTGTTTCTTGGGTGGCTTTATTCTCAGTTAAATTCAGAGGAGCGGGGCCTATTACAGGTCGCCACAAGTTTAGCTTTAAAAAAGGTTCATATGTTACTGGAGTTACCGAATTGAGTTCGCAGAACTCTGTATATAATTAATAATTGCTGGGATGCAGGTTGAATGATCGTTCTGAATGAAAGATAATCAAAACAAGAAATGCATTACAAATCATATTATAATCTGACACGCGATAAATTACAGTTAGCCTATTTACTTTATTAGCGTCGTCAATTTAACAAATCAGGAAAACTCCCCGTGAGTTAAAAATAATTAAAAGCACATCTATCTATACAGAACTAAACTGTATTTACTAGTTATAAATACGCGTCAATTGTATTAGGAAATACTTTTAGAAGTAACATTTAGTTTGCACTAGAACTTTGAAAATGGGTTTATTTAATAAGGTTAAATTTACACCACAATCCAGTGAAATAACTAGACCACTGATCACTCGAAGCTAATGTATAAATTACCGTCAGCGCAGAAAGAATACACTCCAATAGTCAACGAAGGTAGATGAAATCTAGCAGGAATCCAACTATATGCTAGTGAAACTAGGATTCTGTCAGAACGAACGATAAAATGCAGTTTTCGGAGTTCTTTATTTATACGTCTCGAATGAAACTTAAATGGGACGTGTTGGATTTTCACACCTTTCTTGAAGTATAGCCAAATCCGAGGTACAACGCCGTTGTGTTAACCGCTGTGTTTCCTCCGTTTTCCCCGGTCTACCGATCTTCTTCGTCTCAGGCTGCTCGCATGAGGGTGCGAAAAATTTCTCGAGAAACTAACTATGTTAGCTGAGAGTTTCCTGATTCTTTAGATCGTATACCGCTCCACGTTGAATTCTGGAGATCAGCATGTCTTTGATGGTACCGCTGTTCTGAGAAGCTTTGGCAACTCCCACCAGGCGGGGCGACAGCCAGGTAAGAAAATGAACTGCTGTTAATTGCTCTAGAAACAGGAGTGAGTCTCTGGCCACGTCCTCTTTTGGGCCGGCGTTAAGGAAAAGATTGCTATAAATCGTTCTCAGAGATGGTCGTGGGCGTGATTTAACCACCCATCAAAAGCCATGCGATCTCAAAAGTTCACAGAAGATAGCAGGCTACATATTAATGATCCAGCGTGTAAAATTCTCGTGGAAATGCTGCATGCGGGTTAAAGTTACAATAGATTATCAGGGGTTCTAAAGTTATTAGAGGCCAATATTCTGTTATAATCCATCGAGTCAGGGAAATTCATTTGTCATACTTAGACGTACGTCACAAGCAGTAGTAGTAGTAGTAGTAGTAGTAGTAGTAGTAGCAATAGTAGTAGTAGTAGTTGCAGTAGCAGTAGTAGCAGTCCTGCGAAGTATAAATAATGTCCTCAAAAATATCCTCTAGATAATAAAGGTTTTCTAGTAGTAGTAGTAGTAGCAATCGAAATCGCCTTGCAGCAGAAAATAGTAGTAGTAATACACTAGTAGTAGTAGTAGTAGTAGTAGTAGTAGTAGTAGCAGTAGTAACAGTAGTAGTAGCAGCAGTAGCAATAACAGCATCAGCAGCAGTAGCAGTAATAGTAGTAGTAGTTGTAGTAGTAGTAATAGTAGTAGTAGTAGTAGTAGTTGTAGTAGTAGTAGTAGTAGTAGTAGTAGTAGTAGTAGTAGTAGTAGTAGTAGTAGTAGTAGTAGTAGTAGTAGTAGTAGTAGTAGTAGTAGTAGTAGTAGTAGTAGTAGTAGTAGTAGTAGTAGTAGTAGTAGAATGAAAGAAATAAAGAAGAAAGAAGAAGAAGAAGAAGCAGGTGAAGAAAAACTGCATCTATTTGTTTAGAAATACAAAAAAAGAGAAAATTAAATCAAGCGAGCTCAATAGTAAATAAATAATAACCTTACCAAAGAAAAAAAAAGATGTCTGAAGTTACGAATAAAAATCATACTAAATTGAAGTTTAGAAATTGAATATTCCTCACACATATAACACTAAAGCGCGTAATCGTTTGTCTTCGTTTGAGTGTTTTGAAGTAATGTAATAATTATGATAAATTTTTGTGTAATGTATAAGTAATTTGTATTTCCTTGGTATTTCATAGAACAACAGAGTGTGTCGATATTTGTGTAAGTCCTTCTACATTCTTCGTTCTCTCCTGCATTACCGATTTATTTCTTCATTTTTCACACTTATCGTCCTATTATTTGGCATATTTTATGCAACTACATTCTTGCCTAGTCACTCCCAGACTTGTTTACGTTTCACCATGTGAATCGTAGTATTACAATGCTAATTAGACAGGTCAGCGGATAATACTTTTATCACTTAAGTCGTCTAGCCACCTTTGATAGAGACGGTCATTCTTGACTCAAGGTGGTATCGCACGATCGAGGGATAGAAAGCCAGATTGTCAGTCTGGGAAACCCGTCTGGGTTACTTGTATATTTGAAAGAGGTCACGAGTTTGAATTTTAAAATTGATATTTAAAACACGCGGTAATGATTTAACACCCCGACCAACATAGTTCTAAAGAGACAGGATTGGTCTAAATCGAAAGCCTGAAAAAAACTTTAGTTCTCATTGTAAAGCTGGCCTGAAATACCTTCTGCGACTTGGAATGAGAAATGGAAATATAATCTAGCGAAATCGGAGACGAAAAATCAGACTGCATTTTCAACAAACGTCAAGTAACAACTCCCAATAGCCAGGGAGAACGATCGGACACCGAATTCCAAAATTAAAAGTGACAGATCGAAGTATGTGGGCGTCTTTATAATTTAAAAGAGAACCCGCAGTTTTAAATACAAAGACTGGAAACTTAAGAAATCAGAAAGCACAAGTCATAAGAGAGATTCTGACATTATCCCAGCCCGAGTTTTCGAAGCATCAAATCAAAGTTCTTGTGTCCATTCTACTGTGCCAGGAGATTGTATATCCCATTTGGGGTGAGTGTAAACATATATTTAAAAAGAAAAAAATGTGAATGTGTCATGTCTGTATTTGCTAAGTGGTTATACCAGTCATGAGAGGCTGTGTCGTAAATTTATTTTGAGAGAAAGAGTCTTAGAAATAGTAGTCCGGTTTAGAGTGTAGAATGATGGTGAAAGGCTCAGTGATAGAAATGTATAGAGTAAATAGTTGCTTCACAGAGTGCTGGAGGAGAGTAAAGACAGACTTATTTACGACAAATCGTTTCTCTCAATCTTCTCTTCCACTCTCCTGGTCAAACAATTATTTGCCAGTTTTCCAGACACACACCTGCTCTCACACCGATTTGGTGCTTCAAACACACAGACGATGTTGATACAACTATCTTAAACAAATAGAGGAAATTTTGGGCTTTGGGTAGTCCGACACAATAACGATTAAGTTTATGTTGTTTATTAGGAAAAAAAAACCAATCACTACAATAATCATTTGTTTACAACAAGAATTATCAAAATTACAGAAAAATGCAAATAACAAGGTAGGGATGGGGTGAAGAAGATTGGTATCGACTAAGCCCGTCCCGCTTATTAGACAAAGATAAACCCAGTCCTAAGATAAATAGTTATCAGGAACGTAGGTAAGTTACCTTAACAGTGAAGTTAATTACTCTGAAAGAGGTGTTTCAAAATTAGGTATAGGTGGTAGAAAAAATCCTGTTCTTCCCAATTGTTCTTCCCTTTACTAAGCAAAAGAAAAGGAGGGGGGTTTAAAACAGAGTTTATCAAAAACTATCCCACCTAAAGGAACAATGCCGGGGATACAGAAAATGTATTACCCGTTAAACAAGTTAACAAATGGGTTACAAAAAAAGATTAAATTTCCTGTCATTCATACACGCGCTAGTAAAGGCCTTCACTCATCTTGCTCTCACTTACCGATTTTGAAAAAATCTGGCACTCCATAGAATAACACAACAGCAGTTACACCTCAAACTAAATGTATGAGTGTTAGTTCAATTTCCAGCCCCAGATTAGCGGGTAGGCGTTCAGCACATAAAAAGGATCCCGAAATCGCTGGAAAATGAATCTGTATTTGTGTCTCTTTTCTTAATAACAGTTTCTATGGGAGGGCACGGTCTCTGATACCGGGGGGAGGATGGTGTGGTCTATTTGACTTTGCCGCTGATAATAAAATTCTTACGCGTGCTGATACACTTTATCCGTGAGGTATGGTTTAAGTCCAGGGAGAAAACTAGTCACATCACTGTTCGGTAAATATGTATTCTCTCTCTGTGTCAGTAAACTAACAAAAGCTCGGCCAGTGTTCTTCTTCCCGTTACAACTTAGTTTGCTTGATGGTGTGTTAAATTTGTCTTTGGGTGTGCTTTCTTTGCTATAAGTTAGATAGCGGAATTCCAAACATAGAATCGCCACAAAGATTAAAAATGTACACAGTCTCAACAAGTTCGGAGTCAGGGAGACTCTACACACTGTTTATGCTTTGCTTTGCTTAGATTGATTTGCTTTATTGCTTTCTTAATGCTGGGATCGCACAGGTTACGATCACTCTGTATGAAAGAAAAAAAGACATGTGATATACCGAAAAACAAATAACCTTCTAAAGCGCGATAAATTTCCCGTTAAAACTATTTTATATACGCTCGCGTATTTAATTATGTATTTAATGAACACTGTGCGAGTTTTAGTGGTTAAAACACACATCTATAAATATAGGACTTAACTAAATTTATTAATTATAAATTCCTTCGCGACTTTAAAAGTTAATTTAAGCCTTTAAGGTAGTAGGCTACCTTGATAGGGTAAAAAACTCAAATTGTCCTTTCAGAATCAAACAACCATGGGTATAGTGTTAGTATGGACTTACAATTTTTGTCCACATAATGACCTCATTAATTATGCAAATTAGCTATCCAATATGGCCGCTGTAGTGAACAAATTATACACTTTTTTCAAAACATCATAACTATGTTATTTGTACAAGGATCTGACTGAAACTTGGCAAATTGAATCATTATATATAGCGTGAGATCATGACCTAAAATGACAGAGATTGACAGAAAGGTTAATTTTTAATGAATTTTCAAAATTTATATTTCTGGAATGTTTGATATTTGTGCCTCATTATATATGCATGATGGTCATAAAACTAAAACTTTGAATTCAATTGTATCCATTTTAGGTCAGAATCTGTAAGATTATATGACAACCAACTGTGTTAATTTTCATGTCAATTGAATGTACAGATCCAGAGATATCTTGTTTCAAAGATTACCAATTATGTTAAAAAGACAATTCCGAGAAATCGAAGAAAAACAGAAAAAGAACTCACAAAATGAAGTTTAATGAGCTCCTGTTGAATAAAGGTCTCCTTCAACTGCAGCTGCAGTGTCTATGAATCCCCTTTTCGGTGCTCTTAGGGTCTTTCCATTGCAATGTCCTTACTTGCTGAATAGATCCTGTGCAGCGTTCTCCTGTATGCTTTCTTTGCCATGGGTTGACTTGTGTTCATGTATATCGAAAAATTCTGCAATGCACTGTGGCCTTTCCCAATAGAACGCACAAATGCCACCATTCGCACATTTACTTCTTTGTGTTTGTGAGTAGCTGGAGATGAAACATCGGAAGTATTGAAATTGGCATTCCATTCGACACAGTTTGTGCACTTGATACTGATTTCATGACAAAAGCCATCCCGAGTCTCTTCGACGATCTCACAGGTCAGTGAGTACTGATAACATTTGTCACATCTAAAGTTAGCGCATAAAAACCCAAACAGCAGTTTTACATCCATAAGGATAAACACATTTCCTCTGTTGTCATTTTTAGCTTGTCCTTCACTTTCTTGGACCTTTATTTTCTTTGCTGAGGAGCACAGAGGCTTTATAGCGTCACTATCGACAATAGGTGTCTCATTTTCAGGCAACGGTTTGTTGGTGTACCGATTTCCAAGGAACTTACATTGTCTTATTTCCCATTGTGAACAAAAGAAGCTCTGCTAACTACTATTATACAGAATCAGTATAAAACTAGCAATAAATAGAGTTGATGTGGGGGAAAATGCACAATGCATGTAACAAATGCTGAAATTTACGATCAAAGCTTTCTAGACACACACTTTTGAAAAATTCATAAGAAATCATTGAGTGATTCCCCTTGGAAAAGTTATAAATATCTTTTTCCTGTTGCCTCAGTATAGTTATAAATTCGCAGTTTTACAATTACGCACCTTCATGTTGGGTCATTATTCACATGGTAACCAACTATAAACATTGGTTGCTATGCAAATCACTCAAGGGGGTGTGTGTAGAAAAACACTGATTCCTATCATACCAGAGTATCTCTAAGCTTCTATGAATTATTTTTAGTACAAGAACATGTTGACGATGATTTAAAGCATGAAAATGAAAATTGTTGGATTTTTATTTTTTAAAATCTTTTGTGGGTAGCGTACTACCTTAACATCTATTATCTTTTGGAAATAATATAGCAGGTATATCATTACATTTACAACTGAAACTATTGAGATGGTTTAATTTAATAGATTTAAATTAACACAAAATCCAGTGAAATAGAATGAATGAACTAGACCACTGATCACTTTACACAATATATATTTTACCGCTTTGCACAGAAATAGAATTCACTGCAAATATGTATAAAATCCAGGGGATAATCTATAACAAGATTTCAAATATAGCTAGTGCTTCTGTTAAGTTCTGGACAGCGAGTGATAAAGTGTATTTCTACGTGGTCTGTATATATCTAGAATGAAATGAAAGATGAGTGGGACATGAGAAACTTGACACCTTTTTAGATCTCAGGACACTTTTGGGGATCTGACCGCAAAACTAAAGAGATATGCCGCCCCTGGTCTCTCGTATCTTCGCTCGCTGCTTGCGTTCCGGCTTTCCCCGTTCGCTTTCACTGCGATCGGTTCTGCGTTTGGCACGGAGATGCGAAAATACCGGCAGGGAACTTGCGTCGCTCGTCAGGGACCACTACTGTCTTTGATCGTGGCGCTAGTCTTTCCTGAGATCTCTCAGTGCCTGTTTGATCGTGTGCCGCTACATTCTGTTTGATTCTGGCGCCGCCCCTTCTAGGCCAAGTTAATGAAATTACTGCCTATGATTGCTCGAGAGATGACCATGGGCGTGATTTAATCTCTCCTTAAATCAATGCGACGACCACAATGAACGGTAGATAAGCTGTCCACATATCAATCAGCAAAGGTGTTGCCAATCTGCGTGGAAAGGTTGCATAGCTAATGAGTCCAGGTGAAAAGAAAAATCCCGTTTGACGAAAGGTTACAATATTTCGGGGGCACTGATGTTATCCAAGGGGTCGTTACGAAGAGTCGTATCATATCATTCAGGGTGGATGCGTTCGTCTGTCACAGGCTGGCAGCCTCAACATATGAAAATAGTATGCTCATAAACCACTACAGCAAGCACTGGTGTTTGCGCTATGCTAGTTCGCTCAGGAAAGCAAAAGCAGAAGCGACCCCAGACTCCGAACGGAGCAGTGAACATTTGTTCTTTTACTTTTTCTGAAGTTCGTGGTACGAGGCTACATTACTGTTCGTGGTACGAAGTAACACTAACAAGAGACAAGTCTGAAGTAAGAGTCTTCGCCACTATCTTTTGATTCATGAGCTGACGTCGATACCAACTACTTGCAGTGGACACGTTGTGAAGACACCCACCATGACATTAGGAGTGACGTTCATCTAGACGCCTCTAGAGAAGAACCCTCATCACAAAAGACCTGACAACGACCCATTGCAGCACTCAGCCAGTTAAGTTTTTTTTGTAACAGGCGCAAACAGCGGACAATAACTAACATTCCCCAATTAAGTCTCAGTGGAGACAATTTTTAAAACCCTCTAAAGTCACTGTCATCCATATTTATTCAAATTAGTTAAAGACTAATTGATTATTAAATTTGTTATATGTTATTTTACAAATTCATAGTTGATTCAGTCCTTATAGATAGGATTGTCTACAATCTTTAATATACATATACATATAGTTACATCCATAGAGCCAAAAATACGTATAACAGGAATTTCGCTGGATTAAACCAGCTGGGGGCTCGAACAAGCCATACCATCATAAAACATCACAAAAGGTGCCGGATCAGATATAAGTTAATAGTGCTGTGCCTTATGCAGAATTGTTCTTGGCTTCTGAATTATCGTGTGAAAACTACCTTGAGATAGAAGCATCATTATCCTTCTATCTACAACTCTTGTTGTAGTCTTGTGCGAAGGTAGACACATTTGAAGACCCATTTTAGATACTCTTAAGTGTTGGTCACTGGTGGACCATTACTGCAGAGAAAATGGGAGGCAAATCCCGTGACACAGAGTGACAAATAACGAGGTGCTCTCACAGGCTGGTCTTCAAAGCACGTATACCCTACGTACACAGCGCAGATCACACTGACACGACCATGTTCGCCGCAAGGAAGATAGTCGCATCCCCGAAGATATCTTCTATGGACACCTTACAGATGTAAAAGAACAGCCACAACTCAGGTTCACAGAATGTGCAAGAGAGACACGAAGGCACTAGATATGTCCACTATCCCGGGAGGACGAAGCTGCCGGTCGCACCAAGACTCCCCTATAGAAGTATCTTTTATTTTGTCTAAAACGTTATGGAACGAAGCTATTTGTGAGTGAAAAGCAGGGAATCCACCAAACCGCCTAAATAGGACAAGTTGTGTGAAGAAGTGCCCTCATCACCAAGAAGTGTCGACAACCACAGCTGCATGACCCCCTTATATCAGTTAAGTGCTTATAATAAGGCACCAGCAACCGGACATAATTTTCTGAACTATATCCTCACCCTAAATCTCCGTGAAGAGAAACTTTGATTCCAATATAAAATTCATCTGCATTTCATTTATTTTAAACTGTTAATACTAAATGATTATTAAATTTGTTACCTGTTGTTTTAAAATTAAACAATAGTTGTTTATTCAGTTATTGCATGTATGAAAGAAAACGTATGATCCAGAATATTTAATACACACACACACACACACACACATATATATATATATATATATATATATATATATATATATATATATATATATATATATATATAGTCAAATATTTACTTCTAAACAAAGCTATACCATTATAAAAGGAAATTCGCTGAATTAACTCAGCTGGGGGCTTGAACGTGCTAAAAACCGTTGCTTAAATCCTTCACAAAAGGTGGCGGACAGAGAAAAGTTAACAAATGTTCAGCACTAAGCAGCATTGTTCTTGACTTCTAAATTATCTTGTGAACACTCCCGTAAAGTAGAAGCGTCATTACCCTTCTATCTACATCTCTGCCAAGAGTAATCTTGTGCGAAAGTAGACACCTTTGACGACCCATTTAGATACTCTTGAGTTTTGGCCACTATTGGACCACTACTGCAAAGCATGGGAGGCAATCCGTGACACAGTTCAATCTCTTGTTGCGAGTCTTTTAACTCGATTTAAGTTTTCATAGTTTTAAACTATACTTTTTGTTTTTAATGGGAGTCTGAGTGGCTCAGAGGTATGGCGTCCACTTCTAATTCCGAAGGTACCTGGTTCAGTTCGCTGCCAGCACAGGTAATATATGAGGGGTGTTCAGAAAGTAATGCACCACCTCGTTTTTCTCAGGAGCTGTTTATTCAAAAAGCATGAAATTTATACACAATATACATGGATATGTCACGTAAACATCGGTATTATTCAACATAATCCCCATCAACTTGTACGGTTTTATGCCATCGCGAAACAAGTGCATGTATTCCTAGCCCGTACCAGATTTTGTCTTGATCATGTAGTCATTTCTTCGCTGCATGAATCACTCCTTCATCATCTTCAAACCTTGTCCCACAGAGTGCATCTTTAAGTGGACCAAATAGATGAAAATCAGAGGGTGCCAAATCGGGACTATAAGGTGGATGGGGTAGTACAGTCCAACCCAATTTGGTGATTGCTTCCCGTGTTGCCAGACTTGTGGGAGGTCGCGCATTGTCGTGAAGGAGAAGCAGGTCTGCTGGATTCTTGTGCGGCCGAACTCTGCAAAAACGTTGATTGAGTTTTTTCAATGTCTTGCGAATTGATTGTCTCTCCTCTTGGCATAACGTCCACAAAAATCACACCTTCAATGTCCCAAAAGACAGCGATCATGACCTTTCCAGCTGAAGGAATTGTCTTAAATTTCTTTCTTCGTGGTGATTGCGGATGATGCCATTCCATTGACTGTCTTTTTGTCTCAGGTTCAAAATGATGTGCCCAGGTTTCGTCACCTGTAAAGATCTTAGCCAAAAAGTTCTCTCCATCAGCATTGAAACGCTCCAACAATTCAGAAGAAATTGCTTTCCTTTGCAATCGGTGGTCATTTGTGAGACTTCGAGGAACCCATCTTGCGCAAACCTTAGAAAATCCGAGAGTTTTTATAACTGCATTTGCACTACCAATGCTGACTGACAGCTGTAAGGCCAATTGTTGAGTAGTGATTCGCCTATCAGTAAGAATAATGCCCTTAGCGCATTTCAACATTTCTTCGTTGGTGGCTGTGGCAGTACGTCCACAGCGCGGCCGATCAAGCAGCTCCGTATTTCCACTTCCTGATTCTTTGATTCTCTGAACCCAGCGACTGACTGTACTCCTGTCGACTGCAAAACTTCCATACACATCACATAGACGCTTGTGAATGTTCACAACAGTTTCCTTCTCTGCAACGAGAAATTCTATCACAATTCGCTGCTTATAACGCAAGTTGCTAACACGCTCCATTTCAACGGTTTAGGACAGCCGTATTATTTGGCCGGTTGCGGTGCAATTTGGTGCACACAATTGGCACATGCCATATTTGAAGTGTGCAAAATTTCATGCTTCTATCTTCATTATTAGCTGAGAAAAACGATGTGGAGCATTACTTTTTGAACGCCCCTCGTACTTGATGGAAAATGCGACCGAGAATAAATTTTTTGAAAAGGGTACGATCTTTTATGGACACCCTGTATAAATATATTTTGTAGAAAGAAGAATTAACTTTGATTATTTGACATGATCAGAGATGTAAACCATGAACCAGAGCTGCGGCACTATACGAAAGATGGCTGCAGACTGAGATAAGCGAAGACAGTTTATTGTTGTCCTACAAGACGTCACCAGGCGTGATGGCCACTGATTGCTTTGCCAGTCGGCGGCCAAGGAGAAAAGGCAAAGAAAGAATAGACACGACAATGCATACGTCTGTCACGTGACTGTGTTTATCTCAAAAACGTTTAGTAGGCCTTGTTTATTTAAATGCCATTGAACATGTGTAGTACTATACCATAATTTGGTCAGGAGCTGTTATCGTGAATGCCATAATATTTTAAAACTGACCAACGCCGGTTACAGTTTGCTTCGTTGGAACTGTATAAACAACGCCAGAATTTAGAAAACGCGTATTTCTGAACCTGTAACCCATGAACGTCGATATTACCAATTTATGGTTTTTAATTATTTGAAGAAAAAAAAGAACTAATTAAAGTAAATTGTATTCGGCAGCAGCCAGTTACAACTGCAAACATTCTTACTGATCATAAGCAGGATTCTTTACGAGCTTTCTTCTGTTCAGTCAGAACACGTTAAAACGGTTATAGAACTCGCACATGGCTGATCACCAGGTCTAGCAAATAACAGAAAAGATCTGATGAATTATGACTTGTAAGACTGAAGATTTTTTGTGTTTGTTTCTTTGTTTGCTATGTTTCTTTTCCCTACCTGCAAACATGTTTCTTCAATGCATCCAAATGTGTATAACTGATATTCTTACAGCCATACCGTATGTTCTAGATTACATTTCAGGGTTGCTACACAACTCAGAGTAGTATATACTCCTTGATTAAGTGCACGTATGTTGTAGTGTTAAGAAAAGACGAGCCAAGTGGGATTAAGGATTTTTATCCTCAGACAAGACCGGTGGACAGACTTTTAAAATAACGGATTTAACATGCTGTCTCATATCTTAGAGCTTTTACTCTGCGTTCTCGTACTGTTATCCTGTTTCCTGTGTGATATTCGGTGTGGTTTCAACCCAAGTGTTCGAATAAGTATTCTAATCTGTAAATAATGTTTATTTAGTGAACGGCTTTGATTCATGAAGTCTTATTGATAAAGTTGTTATTTTATTCCCGTTAATGATATCCACCAAAAGATAGATATAAGTGGATGGAAGCAGACATCATCATCATCATCAGTTGATAAGATCTCTATGGTGTTGTTTGCTCCACTGTAGTGTATGGAATGTCAACTTGACCTACGCAGTGGTGTGTAGACATGGATTGAGTGTATAATGTGCGAATGATAATAAGGGTTCGTGTTGTTGACAAATGTTCTTTTCTCACACTCATGTATGACTGGAAGTCATCGACACCAACGACTGTGTACCTTTTCTAAAGTTTAATTGGACGTACACACTCGACAGCACAGATAGTGACAAATCACAGGTTGGCATAATACATCATGGTACAGTGGATAAATGGTCTTGCAATGTTACATGGGCACTCATGTAGAATAATAGTATAAAGGACTGTCAGTAGCCAAGCCCTCAGTATCGCCCATACATATATATCATCTGACTTCACTGACTGAGCACGTCAGCTTATAAACAATATTTCAGATGGCTTCTAAACCTAACCTCGTTTAGCGACGATTCTTTAACATAAGGTTCAGCACAGTTTTTTTCATATAATAATATTGAACCGCTAATAACGGGTTCTCATGTGTAGCAGTGATCTCTGGACTAATCAAGCGATAATACGGGCATCCCTTTTCTCTTCTTGAAAGTCACTACATGTTTTGGTTCCAAGATGGCTTCACTCGTGAGCTGTCACTCACGTTTGGATACAGATAATGAATCTGTCCTAAAGTTAGTCATTCATAAAACATTTCATTGCTCTGTAGATTTGATCATGAACAATTGACTGCAATCTACAGGATATAGTGCTGCTAGGAATCGAAGTCGTTTTCATCGAGTCAAATATATTCTCTTAGACATTCAAATCGTACCTATCGAAAATGGTGGCTTCGTACGAGAGTTCATAAGAGTGTCTATTATTACCTTGGTATCAGAAATATGAAAATGCCATTCCTTGGCAATACGAATAAACACTGGGGTAAAGCATACACGATAGGTCTAGACGACTATCACTTTCCCCACTAATACTGAGATCACTTTTTCCCGGCGACAAGCCGACATAGAAAACACAGTCCCTATCGGGACGAAGCCAAATCACACCACACTCTAGCGACACATCCGCCGAATAGCCTTTGACCTCTCTAGAGACAACAGAACATATAGTTCGACTTAGATATGTAAAGATATACAGATATAAGACAGACTCGTCCTACTCAGACAAACAATACACATAAATTCAGGCCATAGATATTCTGAAGCAAGAACAATCTATTATTACCCAAACAAAGAATAAATCGCAGTAAAATGGATTCATCCGCGGAGTTCGATCGAAAGAGCCGACACAACTTTCAAGGGAAGTAACTCAATAATGACTTTCCCTTAAGCACTATTTTGTTTACAAAATATTTGCGAACATAACAAGAATACCAATGTATAATATTGTAAGATATCAAAGACTGCACGTAACAGTCTTACCACACCTCCCGGGAAAAAAAAAATGGAACTTTTTTTTTTTTTTGAAATACATCTAGGAGCAACGTACAATAGGCTCACAACGCATGAATAATGCGCAGATGAAAATATCAGGACTACCTATAACGCCTAATATGAGGCTAAGTCGACTTATGGAGCGACTGGTGAGAATGTGTCTCATAAACTGAGAGAAATTATTTCTCTACAAGTATATTTTTCCAGGAAGGTGTCATCAAAGTATAATACAATTCTGGCAATTACACAATGCCTAAAAAATTCATATCATCATTTCGTATTAGATATCTTAAATTTATGATTTATGAAGAAAAAATCATCAAAGCACAGCGGTGAATAAACATCAATGAACCGCTATGTAGTGATACAATCATTATATTATTAAATTACAAATGTGTATCTATCATGATATAGAAAAGGAACTACTATAGAACTAGACATATCAAGAAGTCTAAGCCCTAATAGTTATGTGGAATCATGTGGGCATCTTGACAGAATGTCTGCCATCACATTATCTGATCCACGAATAGCTCGCACAGAGAAATGAAAAGGTTGAAGAGCAATTGCATATCGAGTAGACCTCGAGCTCTTCAAATTCTTACTCTGTATAGCAGTAAGAGCTTTTTGGTCGGTTTCTACTATGAAATGTGCGCCTAGAAGGAATCTCTGTAGTTTGAGGATCGACCAAACCATAGCTAATAGCTCACGGTCTAAAACCGAATAATTCCTTTCTGCCGCATTAAGTTTTCTGGAAATATACATTACAGGATGCAGAGTTCCAGAGTACTCTTGCATTAGTGCCGCTCCAATCCCAGTGGATGAAGCGTCACTACGAAGAACGAATGTCTTATCTTTAGTGTGTAGCACTAAAATAGGTGGTGTTGAAAACAGTGTTTTAATCTTATCCAGAGAGCATTGGCATTCCTGAGACCAGTGGACCACATTAGGCGAACCTTTCTTTAGAAGTGTTGAGAGAGGTGCCATGATAGAGGATAGATTCTGAATGAATCTGCCATAAAATTGAATAAGACCTAACAGACTTCTCACCTGTTTTTTAGTCTTAGGGATTGAGATGTTAAGTATCTTACTAGTATTATGGTCCTCTGTCTTTAGGAAACCATGACCAACTCGGTGGCCTAGGAAAGAAATTTCGCTAAAACCAATATAGGCTTTAGAGGGTTTCGCTGTCAGGTTGAGCTCACGCAAAGTAGACAGCAATTCATCTAACCCTGAATAGTGATCTTCCCAAGTATCGCTGAAAAGACAGATGTCCTCTAGATATGCAATGACATCTGACCGATAAGATAGGATTCGGCGCATCATGCGTACGAATGTAGCTGGTGCGTTCATAAGACCGAAAGGCATAAAATTCCATTGGAACAAACCTCTAGGTGTTGAAAAAGCCGTGAGAGGTTTGGCGCGTTCAGATAAAGGAACTTGCCAATATCCTTTAGACAAATCAAGTTTAGTGAAAAAATGAGATTTGGAGAGTCGAGTAAGTAGCTCTTCCAGTAAAGGCATAGGTTCGGCATCGAACTTCGTTACTTGATTCAATTTTCGATAGTCAACGCAAAGACGTATGTTATTGTCTTTTTTACGAACAATAACCATCGGCGAAGAATATGCAGAGGTGGATGGTTCGATTATTTTCAAATCTATCATCTCATCCAACTCTTTCTCGACCTGTGCTTGAAAATGTATAGGTATAGGATAAGGTCTAATCCTAATAGGAGTATGGTCAGTTAGAACAATGTCATGTTCCATGACATGCGTTTGTCCAGGGATGTCAGTGAGTACATCCTGAAATGTTTGCAACATAGTTGAAACTTGTCGCTGTTCTCCTAGAGACAAATCAGGGGAGACAGTAACGTTCTTCCATGATTCACTAGAATGAAGTGGGATCATTGGAAGAGGAAGATTTACATCTGAAAAACTTGTTTCCTCATCCTGTATCACGGACAGTGATGAGTAATGACCATGTGTTACTGGAGAATTGTCCGTTGCTTGGAAAATGGGTTGCAAATAATCCGGACGTTCATGGAATTCAGTAAGCATATTGATGTGGAAGGTTTTATGCTTCCCATCAATATCGACAATATAGTCGACATCGGAAATTTTCGATATTATATCGTACGGACCTTTCCAAGAAATAAGTAATCTGTTTTCCCTACAAGGTAGTAATACAAATGCTTTGTCACCAGGACAAGTTGTCGTAAGCATCTCTTCTTATTGGCAAATTGCCTTGCCTTCTGTTTCGCAAATTCAGAAGAAGAAGTTGCTAATTTGCATGCTTCGATAATCTTTTGTCTCAACGCGATGACATATTCGTAGGATGACTTTGTGTCATCGTCAATATTGTCAGATGTAATGAGATCGTGAAGCAACGACATAGGGCCACGCGGACGCGCGCCAAAGACGAGTTCAAAGGGAGAAAATCCTGTATGTTCATTGGGTACCTCTCTGTAAGCGAAGAGGGCCGCAGGTAAAACTCTGTCCCAGTCTTGAGGATGATCCTCAGTTATCTTCCCCAGTAAGTTTTTAAGTGTTCTATTAAGGCGTTCGACCATACCATTAGACATTGGATGGTAGATACTACTTAAAGATCTATCTATCTGCAGAGTAGACATTACTTGAGACATGGTATCTGATATTAGTTGGGTGCCATGGTCTGACAATATCTCTCCGGGGAACCCCAGACGAGAAAATATAAGCCAAAGAGCATCTGCAATATCAGCAGTAGTAATGCTCTTCAGAGGAATAGCCTCTGGCCAACGTGTGCACATATCAACACACGTCAAGATAAACTGATGTCCTCTGGCAGACTTGATCTTAAATGGACCAATTATGTCTATGGCCATTTTTTGGAACGGCCGAATAGGAATGTCCGCCGCCTGAATGGGTGCAGCATGCCGTGGACCTTTGGATTTAACTTCCTGACATACTTTACAAGATCGACAATAAATCCGTATGTCCTTGTTTACCAATGGCCAAAAGAAAGCCGCAAGGACTCTTGACTTAGTACGGGAAAAACCCATGTGTCCAGCACACTGAGAGTCGTGAGCGTGCTGCAAAATTTTAACTCTCAAATTCTTGGGAACCAGGATTTGAGAATGACTTGACGTAATGGAGTCTTGAACCATACGTACAAGTACGCCATTCTTCTTTGTAATCCACGATTTACGACTTGTGTCTTTATTCGGATCACCTTTAGTTGCAAGAATGAAGAATTTCTTCAGAGTGGGATCATCTTCTTGCTGTTTTATAAACGAGTCACGAGAAATTACCAAGGGATTATCTTGGTTATGCACTTCATTATCTTCAGTAGATGAAGTTTGAGGCATATTAAGAGCCTGAGCTCTAGTGACTACAGCGTTAGCAATCTGCATGTTTTGCCTTTCCCACGTGGAAATTTGTTGCGGAGTGCATTCTTTGACTCCATGAATGCGACCGATGATGAGGTCAACGATCGGATTCGGAAGAAGACATGCGTGTACATCTCCTGTAAAGAAAGGAGTAGCAATCCTAATGATAGCAGTAGAGTATTTCTCTAATGTGCCGCCAAATGTTACACATTTGACTACTTATCCAGTGGCACGGGAAGGATCTACGAGTGACTGCCTAACACCAATTGTGGTGCATCCAGAATCAAATAGCACAGAGACTGGATTGTTATTCACTAAACCCTTATGTAAGACAAGAGAACCTCTTCCATCATGCGCGACTGATGCCGGAAGAGCAGGAAGAGGATGGCCACAGCTTAAAGTAGACACTGTGGTTGGCTCAAATAGCGTTTTGCATTGGGGGCACTGAGATGCTCTCCCAAAATCAAAAGCGGCACACGCCATATTACTAGCATCATTATTATCTTTACTCTGTTTATAGGCTTCATTGGACTCTTGTTGTGCAGAGTTTGCCTGAAAATGTGGTTTATGTCTTTTGTATTGAGATCTACCTCGGTTATTATCACCTCTGTAGTTATTGTTACCTCTATTGTAACCCCTATTTGGGTTTAAGTCATAGTTCCCTTGGTTACCATTATCATATTCATTATAATGAGTATCTCTGTAATTATGATCTTGTTGACTCCAAGACGGATAACCCTGATAGTTTCTATAATTACTTCCTCTACGGAAATTCCTATAATTATGACCACCCTGTGTCGAGAGCTATCAGCTCGTCTCCAGTTCTTTGAAGAAGAACCCTGAAATGATTGGTTACCTTGGTTTTGATAACTATTATGGTTACCTTTTTTATCAAATCTGTTTTGAGGTCCCTGAAATCTGTGTGAATAATTGGGATTGTATGGTGTTGCTGAAGCAACTGGCATACTCTCCTTAATCTTAGTGTTGCCAAAAGTCACGTCGGGGTGTGCAGTGACATATTGGGAACAATATTCTTCCATTTCTTTTAGAGATTTGGGTTTACGCTCATGTATAAATCCAAGGAAAGGTTTGTTCACACATGACATAATCTTATCTCTGAGCAACAAATCCATAAGTCCTTCATACGTTTTTTCTGTTTTGGAAAGCTCAATCCAACGATCAACTGTGAGACGTGCCTTTGCAGTGAATTCTGAGAATTCTACACCCGTCTCAGAAACCATCGTTTTAAATAAAAGGCGATAGCCTTCCTCACTTAGCTGATATTTTTTTATCAAAGCCGCCCTAATGACATCATAATTATCCTTATCTGCTTCTCCTACAAGGCATAATCTAGTCAAAGATTCACCTTTCAAGTTTTCTGATAATTGATTAGCGTATTGTGATTTATCCACATTATGTGTACGACAAGAACGTTCAAATCTATCCAGCCAGAATGTAATATCGTCACTGGACTGATTGAACGGTGGAACCTTAACCTTGTAAGTAGAAGGTTTACCATTACCACTAGATGCCTGATTAACATTACTCATACTTGTCAATCTCAATTTCTCTAACTCAAATTCATGTTCTCTTATTGCTTTTTTCTCTTCAGCATCTAATCTTTTTTGTTCAGCCTCCCTGTCTAATCTTTTTTGTTCAGCTTCCCTGTCTAATCTTTTTTGTTCAGCTTCACTGTCTAATCTTTTTTGTTCCGCAGCAGCTTCTCTTTCTAATTTTTTTTGTTCAGCTGCAGCTTCTCTTTCTAATCTTTTCTCTTCTGCCATAGCTCTTCTCTCTTCTGCAGCTAATGCTTTGTCATATTGAGCAACAGCCCATTGTTCTAATTGTTGACCAGTCTTATCAAGGGCTTTCCCTTGTGTAATGAAGTATTCCAATGTAGACATGATGTCTAACAATAATACAAATCACCTGAAATAATAATAATACCACAAGTTCTTAATGACTTGATTAATCAGTATACTATCTCAATATCTGTGGGTCACAAGCCTTTAATAAGGTCTTGTATAATAGTAATAATAATCAGGTACTGGTTTATACCATAATCCAAGTGCAGTGCACAGGCAATTGTGTCTTATGAAATATACCTATATAAAACATATGTCAACCAACAGAATACATAAAGTACAAATAGGACTGACAATACAAGAACGTTTGCAGAAATCAAAATAAATCAAATAGGGAAATCAATGAAAATAATCACTGAATCTGCAAAGAATAACAACACAAATGACGTCACAATATATGAATATAAATTGTGAATAGAACTGAAAGATAGAAAAGGTTAGACCAACAAATTACAAACAAATCAAAACAAAACTAAAGAACAAAGAAATATTACAAAAATAACAATAATTACAGACTTCACAGCTAACACAAAAGCAACAGTTGTCGCAGCAAATTTTCAATCAAGAAAATTGCACCTATAGAAAACGCCCACAACGGACCCTCTATGACGTGGGATATTCTGTTGTGAGGACGCCGCCCAACCTTAAACACAACCCGCTGACATAGAAACTAACATACTATACAAACAAATAACATGTAAACATAAATATATATAAATTATGTGTATGATAGCATGTGTTGCAAAATAGGCTCAGTTTTACAGTAATGGCAAAGTTATTTTTATGAAAATAAACAAACTGCCACTTTATTCAATTAAACATTCTGGCCTTAAATATTAAAGTTCATATACAGAAAACAAGAAGATCCATCGATGAAAATAGGACTTCTTAGTTCACCAATACTGTCTTCCTGTTAATATTGACAAGAATTGATCCAACTGTTCTGTGAAACTCTGTAATGTCTAATGTAAAAATGTCAACAACGCTGACCTACATACTGCATTCACTTGACAGGTCACGTGACGAAGTGTTGACAAATAGCAAACCAATACTGCAAGTGTGTCGTATCAGCCACAGAAAACGGCCTGGTATCGGTAATCTGTTGACTTCTGAACTTCTGCGAGGTCAAACCCAGAAAGCTGGTCCACCAGTTGATAAGGTTGATAAAGTTGGTTTTTTTTTATTCCCGTTAATGATATCCACCAAAAGATAGATATAAGTGGATGGAAGCAGACATCATCATCATCATCAGTTGATAAGATCTCTATGGTGTTGTTTGCTCCACTGTAGTGTATGGAATGTCAACTTGACCTACGCAGTGGTGTGTAGACATGGATTGAGTGTATAATGTGCGAATGATAATAAGGGTTCGTGTTGTTGACAAATGTTCTTTTCTCACACTCATGTATGACTGGAAGTCATCGACACCAACGACTGTGTACCTTTTCTAAAGTTTAATTGGACGTACACACTCGACAGCACAGATAGTGACAAATCACAGGTTGGCATAATACATCATGGTACAGTGGATAAATGGTCTTGCAATGTTACATGGGCACTCATGTAGAATAATAGTATAAAGGACTGTCAGTAGCCAAGCCCTCAGTATCGCCCATACATATATATCATCTGACTTCACTGACTGAGCACGTCAGCTTATAAACAATATTTCAGATGGCTTCTAAACCTAACCTCGTTTAGCGACGATTCTTTAACATAAGGTTCAGCACAGTTTTTTCATATAATATTGAACCGCTAATAACGGGTTCTCATGTGTAGCAGTGATCTCTGGACTAATCAAGCGATAATACGGGCATCCCTTTTCTCTTCTTGAAAGTCACTACATGTTTTGGTTCCAAGATGGCTTCACTCGTGAGCTGTCACTCACGTTTGGATACAGATAATGAATCTGTCCTAAAGTTAGTCATTCATAAAACATTTCATTGCTCTGTAGATTTGATCATGAACAATTGACTGCAATCTACAGGATATAGTGCTGCTAGGAATCGAAGTCGTTTTCATCGAGTCAAATATATTCTCTTAGACATTCAAATCGTACCTATCGAAAATGGTGGCTTCGTACGAGAGTTCATAAGAGTGTCTATTATTACCTTGGTATCAGAAATATGAAAATGCCATTCCTTGGCAATACGAATAAACACTGGGGTAAAGCATACACGATAGGTCTAGACGACTATCACTTTCCCCACCAATACTGAGATCACTTTTTCCCGGCGACAAGCCGACATAGAAAACACAGTCCCTATCGGGACGAAGCCAAATCACACCACACTCTAGCGACACATCCGCCGAATAGCCTTTGACCTCTCTAGAGACAACAGAACATATAGTTCGACTTAGATATGTAAAGATATACAGATATAAGACAGACTCGTCCTACTCAGACAAACAATACACATAAATTCAGGCCATAGATATTCTGAAGCAAGAACAATCTATTATTACCCAAACAAAGAATAAATCGCAGTAAAATGGATTCATCCGCGGAGTTCGATCGAAAGAGCCGACACAACTTTCAAGGGAAGTAACTCAATAATGACTTTCCCTTAAGCACTATTTTGTTTACAAAATATTTGCGAACATAACAAGAATACCAATGTATAATATTGTAAGATATCAAAGACTGCACGTAACACTTATCTTTGTTAGACGACGAAGACATCTGCTGATCTCTTTCCACTCTCCTTTTTCCCCCACACCTCTGTGACAAAACGACTGATTATTTGTCTTTTCCAATCCGCCCCTTCTCCTTTTTCTTCTAAATTTGTTTCTGGGTCCACAGGCTATATGTATTTCGTTTCTTTACATTGTTCTAATGGTCTCAGTAACCCTATTATTCCCCTCTCAGACACCTATCCCGTAGCGTGGCTGGGGTGTTGTTTTCGTTTCTTGCTCATTCTTGGTGGCCAACGACCGGCGATTGTGGTAATCTTACCTAAGACGCACGTGCAGTCTGTCCAACTAGGGGAACGCTCTTCGCTCGTAACAGTGGTTGACCACTGGCCGAGTAAATAGATTCTTTAAAGAACGAACCGCTGTCTTACTCAAGTTGGTAGCGAGCGGCGCAACGAGGCAACCCTTTGATACCAGGGTATCCCCTTTTTAACTCCATTTCAGGGGACAGAAACTCACGTTCGTTCGGAGACTTTCGTAGCGACCCTGATAGCCGTCACTTCTTATGTCGGCTGCCTAGAGATAATATTATGTCTTATGCACGGGACTTTCGCGTGTCTGTTGTCTTCTGATGTAGACTCTAAAATAACATTATCTTACTCATGATTACGTTACACGCCGAAAATCTGTGGAAACATGCGATGCCAGAAGGCTGGGTTAGCATCTCTTGTAGACTATAAATCTAGTTAGTTTTACTCAGTCAAGGACACTCAAAAATCCAGCCCGTAGATGAAAAAATTGCCTGTTTTGTAGATTACACCAAGGCTTTCGACTGCGTACAACATCAGAAATTCTGGAACATCATGAGAGACATAGGGTTTCCGGCGCATTTGATTCATTTAATTGAAACACTATACTATGAACAACAAGCAGCTGTCAGAGTAGCGGGAGAAACATCAGGATGGTTTGAGGTGAAAAGGGGAGTAAGACAGGGTTGCATCCTCTCTCCATACTTGTTTAACATCTATGCAGAAAATATAATGAGAAATGTTCGGAGTGACCAAGAATGTGAACATTGCGATCCGTTCACAATTGGTGGAAATGCGATCCCAGAACTCAGGTACGCAGATAACACAGCTATTCTTTCAAACAGTGCCAAGGGATTGGAACTGTTAATCCTGTCTGTCAAAAGACACCGTGATGATCAGAACCTTTTTCTGAACACAAAAAAACAAAGATAATGTCCACAGACAAAACAAGATACCAACCAAAAATTACCATCAATGATGAGGAAATTGAAAATGTCACAAATTTTGAATATCTTGGCTCCATAATTAATAACAATGGAAACTGCTCAAAAGAGGTCAGAAGGAGACTGGCCACAGCAATGCAGAGGTTAAATAAAATGAAGAACCTATATCATAACACCAGCAAATTAATAAAAGTAAAACTTCTGAGAACGTGCATCTTTCCGGTAGCAGCATATGGATGTGAATCACGGACCATTACTCAAACATTAAAGAAAAAAATCGAATCTTTCGAAGCAAAGAGTTACAGAAAAATTCTCAGAATATCTTGGACCAAGAATAAGAAAAATATAGACATCCTACACGACCTGAACATCGAGGAAAACTGGTTCATAAACAATATCATGTCCCGGAAACTGAAATATTTTGGCCACATTAAACGTCATAGTGGCTTAGAGAGAGCAGTGATGGAGGGTATGGTACCTGGAAGGCGAGGCAGGGACCGACAAAGACGACGGTGGACACAGGACATTGAAGACACCTTGAACATGACAATGGAGGAGGCAGGAGGGCTGGCTAGAGATCGAGAGTCTTTCAGACGGGCTGTGATGAGAGCGACGCTCTGCACAGGACATGCTACATGATGAGATGACCAAATGAGACAAAGGCAGTTGTGGGTACCAAACTAGATTGTGTTGCCTATTCTCGTCATCTCGGGTTCCAGGGTACCCCACTGTTCCAGCTGGATCGCAGTCAAGGAATGTAATATTCTCCTCGATCACAAGGTTCCAGTAAGCAACGAACTCCACGAGTTGTCATAACGTACCTGAAATTGCAACCTTCTTCACATCGCCCTCTAACGGGGATTTAGCTCATACAGTGTATAACCAGCACCTGCAAATCTGAAATCGTATTGTGCAGTAGTGGTTCACTACTCGCCGATTTAATACAAGTCAGCTTTTGTGGCATCCAATACCGTGTCTTGCTCATCTACACCAGCCGAATTGAAAGCATCTGACTGTGTGCTTAAAATGAGCGCTCAGTCACAATAAAGTTCAAAACCAGCCCAAACCGGATTTAAGCCTCAAGCACGAAGGTCTATTTCACGCGCTGGATAATAGCGCAGCAGACGTCTGTCCTAATTTGACCTCGTCGTATATACTTCTGGTCAGTCAAAATCCCCGCAGTATTAGCGGTCAGTGAAAAGACTAGAGATAAACCTACAGCTTATCGTGTAATTTGTGAAGGCTACGCAAGGATAGCGTTTGCTCTTCCCTCAGTGGGTTTAGTGTATTCCTCCAGTCTGGATAGAGACTTAAGACACTGTGATAGCGTTTTATCATACACATACAGCCGAAGGGTTTATCTCTGGGTTTAGTTTATGGATCGGGGCAGAACAGTTGGTTTTGTTCCCTTGATGTGTTTATTTAATTGTTAAATTGTTGTGATTTTGCTGCATTTTTTGTTTGTTGGTGTGCTGATACACTTGATATATATTTTCTACTTTCAAGAATTTAATAAATTTTAACCTTTTTTTACTGCGCTGTTCATGACCTTTCTCCATACAAATTTAGCTCTTACTATATTCTCGATCAGTCTGTGAGAAAGAAGAGAGAGCGGGCGATTCGTAAGACTATAAGCGAGTGTGGGTTTGGCAAGAGAGATAACTGTAATAGCCCTCCTTCCAGGTTGTTATACAGTCACCCTATTTTCACACATTATCTATGTCTTCCTCTATAAATCTGACAGTTCATTTACTTTGTCGATTTCACTCAAATTATTAAACTCGACAAATATTTCTTAAACTCACACGCTCGTGACAACCTCAAACATTTGTTGTATATTTTTGGGCCACCCTCTGACATTAACTTTTTATATTTGTTTTATAGCTCTTCAGTATCATCATCATCATTATCATCATTATCATCAACCTTCACTACCATAAGGAGCATGGACCAACAAGCTCATACCAGTCTCTTCTGTCCAGTGCTATCAGCTCAAGATCTTTCCATGTTTTCTTTATCCATTTAAAGGTTATCTTTAGACATGTGCATTATAGTGACCTCCTTTGTCTGTGTTAGGTATAAATAGGTCAAGGTTTTCTTTCACGTACAAGGGATATTCTCCAGACCTAAAGGTCTTTTATATGTGGACATGTGCCCTAATATAACCGACTAGGTTGAACGGCAAAATTTTATTTAAAAAAAAAAAAGAAAATCACGTACAAGGGGAGTTCACGTTAATGCACATGTCTAAAGAAAACGATTACCTTCATACCTTTTATTTATGTCTCTAGTTCTCTTTTCCGTGTGATTTTTGAGTTGACTCTACGTAACTTATTTCTAGTTCTCTTTTCCATGTGATTTTTGAGTTGACTCTACGTCAATTATTTCTAGTTCTCTTTTCTATGTGATTTTTGAGTTTACTCTACGTCTCTTATTTCGAGAATTCAAGAACAATGACTGCCTTGCGAAGCTATCATCAGGTTTGCTCCGTGTGTGTCCCACCAATCACCAGCTTCTTCTTTTCATCTCTTGTTTCCCCTTGGTTAAACTCTGTTGTTTTGTCATCAGTTGCACATCGGTGATAATGTCGTATCATATCAATCATATTCTAGGAGAAACCCACTTTGTGAGAGTATCTAGCTTACTGGCTGTCGCTTTTGTTGTTGTCCATGTTTCAGAGCCGTACAATAGTACTGATTTGACATTTGAGTGGACAATTGTGATTTGTGTGTTGGATTCATCATTATGACTGGACTACTTCATTTTAAACAAAAACACATTTGACTATTTTAGTTATCGTTTCATTATTCATATTTCTTTTTAATAGAAGTCCGACTAACTGTATATTTACACATTCCTGTCTCGGAAATTTCCGTCCAGACATTAGGAAATATAGTATTTTTTGTTTATTGTACAAGACCTGTTTTCATATGCACGATATAGGAAAGTAGTGACATACAAAGCAGGCATCGCAAGTTTTGATTCATTGCTATATCGATTAGTCTGACTCTACTATCGTTCATTAATTCATAACCCTCCACTCCCAAAGGAGCATAGGCCTTCAACAAACATATGCCAAGTCCTCCTGTCACGTGCCATCATCTCAAATTCTTTCCACGTTCTCCTCATCATTTTCCCCTGTTTCCAGCTCTCTTCTCCATGTGCTTCTTGGTCTACCTCTGCCTCTCTTTCCCTGAGGGTTCCAGAACAAGGACTGCCTTGTAATGCTATCAACAGGTTTCCTCAGTGTGTGTCCTATCCATCGCCATCGTCTTCTTCTCATCTCTTGTTCCACTGGCACTTGTCTAGTTCTTGTCATTAGTTCCACGTTGGTAACCTTGTCATACCATTTTAATCCCTCTATTCTATGCAAGCACCCATTTATGAAAGTCTGTAGCTTTTTGGTTGTTGTCTTTGTTGTTCTCCATGTCTCAGAGCCATACAATAGGACTGACTTCACATTTGAGTTGAAGATTCTTATTTTCGTGTTGGATCCTATTTCTCTTGATCTCTATATATTTCCCAAATGCAATGAAAGCTCCTCTTGCTTTTTGTATTCTTAGTTTGATATCACTGTCTGTCCCTCCAACTTTGTCTATATTGCTGCCAAGATATGTGAACGATTCTACATCTTGTATTGGTGTTTCTTCAAGTTCAACCCTGTTATCATTACTTGCATTTATTCTAATTATATGTTTTCTTTATTAAATTAAAGATCTTCAGGGGAACTCCATAATGCCTCATCAATTTCCAAAGTGATTCTCTGTCCACACTGTCACATGCCTTTTCGTAGTCCACAAATCCGATGTATAGTGGTGAATTCCATTCCAGACTTTGTTCAGCTATCATTCTCAAAGTAGCTATCTGGTCTGTACATGATCTGTTTTTTTTTCATAAACCTGCTTGTTCATCTCTCAGTTTCTTGTCTATGGACTCGTTTAATCTCTCAAGGATAATCCTGTTTAATACTTTTCCTGGCACTGATAGTAACATTATTCCTCTATAATTTGTGCACTCTTGTCAATTTCCCTTCTTAGGCAACTTAACCAGATATCCTTCCTTCCATTCTGCTGGTATCTCTTCCTTTTCCAAGACTTTACCAAGTAATTTATATAACATCTCTGTAGCCGTGTCGATATCTGCTTTGATGACCTCTGCTGGAATGCCATCAGGTCCAGGCGCTTTTCCATCTCTTAGAAGCTTTATGTCTTTCTTTATTTCTTCCTTCGTTGGTCTTTCACCGTTAATTTGTAGCTCTTCTTCTGCTGGCTGGATGGCCGAGGGGTTTTGTGGAGCTGGTCTATTGAGAAGGTCCTCAAAATATTCTGTCCACCTCTTCATTTGCTCTTGTATATTGCTGATCAGTTTTCCATTCTTGTCTTTTATGAGGCAACTTGTTTGCTTGTATTTCCGTTAGCTTCTTTGTGCTGCTATACAGTTCTCGCATATTTCCTTTGGCTGCAGCATCTTCTGCCTCTCTTGCTAACTCCTCAATATACTTTCTCTTGTCTCTTTTGATACTTCTTTTTACTTCTCTGTTTGCTTCTGTGTACACTTATTGAGCCTTGGCTTTGGAACTCCTGGTTTTGCTTGTGTTTAAATCTGCTTTCTTATTTTTTTCTGTCTTTTATCTTATTGATGGTTTCTGTTGTTATCCATGCTTTTTGTTGTCGTTCCTTTTCCCCCAGTATTTCTTCACATGTCTCATTCCATACAGTTTTGATTTGCTGCCAATAGTCTTCTGTATTCTCTACATCTTCCAGCTGTTGGAGCACTTGGAATTTATTGGATATTGTGACCGCAAATTTGCCTCTTGTTTCTTGATTTCTTAGATGTCCTATATTAAATTGTTGTCTATAACTTTGCATTGTTGCATATCTCTTGAGTTTCATTTTTACTTTGGCTATCAGAAGGTGGTGATCTGATGCCACATCTGCTCCTCTATATACCTTTACATCCTGCAATGATGTTGATTTGAAGCACAGAAGTTTGAGAATAGTCCCCCATTTTCATTCATTACTATGTTTTCTTTGTTCATTACTGTTATCTTTGGTGCATAACATTGGATGACATTTACGTTTATTTTCTTTATAGCTGTTTTAAAAGTAGCTGTTATTATTCTGGGTCCAACAGCTTCCCATTCAATGAGTGCTTTCTGTGCTTCTTTAGATAACATAAGAGCTACCCCTTCACTGTGGTGTGAACTTTCGTCTTCATGTCCTGAGGACAGCACCAATTCACCTGTGATGAGTTTCTTCTTGTCTACCCCCTTCCACTTTGTTTCACACATTCCCAGAACCTCGATTTTATATTCCCTCATTTCTGCTGCTACTTGTGCCACTGTCCCTTGTTCGTTTAATTTCCGAACATTCCAGGTGCCAAATCTGGAAGTTTTCCTAGAAGACAGAAGGTTAGTCAGTAACACAGACTCCTTTCGGCTTTCTCTGTGTTGCATCATACGCCTCTCTGCGAGAGGACCTTCCCCTGTCTTGGATGGCTGTGTTTTATTTTCTTTAATTGACTTGTCCATGTTTGTTGAAGTTTTTTGTGGTTTAAATTTTTTACAGGATGGGGTAACCAGCCCCATGCCCAACCCTCCTTAGTCGTTTTGTACGACTTGCATTGTCTTTGCTCCCCTTTCGGGTCCCGGTAACACACGGGTGACGCCCCCTTGTCTGCTGATTGTGAGTTGATGTCTATGGATTCGTCAGAATCGATAGAAACCCCTTCAAAGTCATTATCAGAAGACGAATAATTAGTCTCACTTTCGCTATCCATTACACTTTGTAACAAGTCTCTGGCCTGTAAAGCCGTTAGACGCACTGGCCGTGTCGATGTCAGTCCATTTTTTTCCTGTGTGCTTTCAGCCATTATGATGTTACGACAAAACACGAATAAAAATGAAGATAAATGTGTAAGATTCCCTCCAAACTCGTACAAAGCACGTTGAATTTGGCACAGTTTTGTGTTTACTTCCATTCGAGATAAATTCCGGGCAGTTTAAAATATCAGAGTGGAAAGAAACAACGAAATAATTCAGGGTCTTTTAAATAGAAGACCGATTAACTGTATATTTGTGCATTCCTGTCTCGGAAATTTCCATCCAGACATTAGGAAATATAGTAATTTTTTGTTTATTTTACCTGTTTTCATATGCACGATATAGGAAAGTAGTGACATACATTTGGCAGGCATCGCAAGTTTTGATTCATTGCTATATCGATTAATCTGACTCTACTGTCGTAACGTCAGAATATTCTTCGTGAATACGCATACCATTGGTTGTAATTATATTGACCTAACGTACCCTCTCTTTTCGCTCAAGGATAATCTTGCTAATAACTTCCGCTCGCAGAAATGAACAATTCAAAAACAACAAAACTTGTATTTGGGTCAATAACATATGAAGTGTAACAAGAGACCACATATGAAAGTTACCACAGTGATAATCATTATATATGAAATTATATCATAACTGAGAACACTTCTTTGAATGCCCATACTGCGATTGTTTCTTTCTCTGAGGCCAGATTAAAATGGAACACTCTATACAGAACGAAAGAACAGACTGCAAACACGTGCAGAGACCACTACAAGGAACTGAGCTGACTCTGCTGGGTCTATAGCAACAATAAAATGATTGTAAATGTTCTGATAATTAAATTCTTTCTCGTTCAAACGTGATACATTTTACAAGAAAGCGCTATATAATATTATCTTGTAGACAGGGCCGGCCTATAGCCGATTTAACCGATTGACTCAATCGGGTCATGCGTTCATATAGGGCCCCGCACTCGTGTTTCCACCTCCAGTTTTCAAAAAGAAAGGATTTTTAAAAATTAGATATTAGGAATATATACTATTTAACTGCGTTTAAAAAAACAATATCTAAACGTATTAGGTATATTTTGACATAAAACGTGTTGCAACAAAACTTTAATCTTAAGCCCAAGGGGCCCCACCAGAGTGATCCAAATTAGGCCCCGCAATTACTGGGGCCGACCCTGTTTGCACACACT
>JAMPIV010007845.1:0-5000 GCA_024509875.1 Oreohelix idahoensis | reverse complement strand
ATTTACTTCCATTCTACCTGTCACTTAATGTTTGCTGTTGTAGTCCTTACTGTAATAGATTAACCTATTTAGCAAGAGAGGACGGAGGAGGTACTTGAAATCTTAAACATAGTCTCGAGTGTGGTTGGAAGAAGACATTAGATACCTGATTATATCTTTTTTCTGTCCAGACGTCATACCTCACTCCCTATTTGCATTAGTGACCCTATTTTCCTCTACTTTCACATTACTCATTCATACTCTGTCTAAACTCAGACATCATCTAATTCCATACTCGAGACAATGTGCTTTGGTGCAGGCATCTCACAGAAGGGTCAGATGCAATGATGGTTAAAATTTCCATAAGGGCCGTAAAGGGAGCATGGTGGATGAATGAAATTCTGTTATTAAACATTCATGAAAGAAAGACAAAGGAATGAATAGAGCGTATAAAGAAAACACATTATGACTGCTGTAGAATGGATGATACACCAGGAGAGAGTTAGAAGAAGTAGCATAGACATTAGACCAGAGGTCATCAACGCGGTGTCTGCAGGGCCATGGCCATTATTATTTTTAACGATGAACCTTGTCAAATCAAGTTCAGATCGTGACTAACTTACACCAAGCTGGATAATGATTGTATTCTTGCATGAATGTCATCTTACACTTCGAACTATTAAAATTTATCCAATGAAATGCAATGCCAAAGGTCGTACTATTTAAGCTTTTAACAGAAAAAAAACAACTTTATGACATTTTTTAAAACCTTGTCATATTTCTTACGTTTTAAAATGTATTTATTTAGGCCGACATAAGCACTTTGTATGTGTTTGTTGTAACAATGAGCCCTTATTTCAAGTGGGTTGCAATAATTGATTAGAGTTCGCCATTCTCTCAAAATATAAAACCTGCCCCCTAAGGAACAAAAATGTTCAGAGCGCTTGGATGAGATAAACGGGTCCATATGCTTACCGGCGCCGGGGCCGCCGGGATCCGCTCTGCACAGAGCGCTGTCTCCCTCCCCGCGCGACGCGAGCGACGAAATGCTCTGTTCAGTCAGACCGTCACCCGTGTGTTACCGGGGCCCGAAAGGGGAGCAAAGAATAGTAACACTGTCCCCTACCAAGCATGTCGTAAAAAGCGACTAAGGAGGGTTGGGCATGGGGCCGGTTACACCATCCTGTAAAAAAAAAAATTTTAACCACAAAAAACTTCAACAAATATGGACAAGTCAAATAAAGAAAATAAAACACAGCCATCCAAGACAGGGGAAGGTCCTCTCGCGGGGAGGCGTATGATGCAACACAGAGAAAGCCGAAAGGAGTCTGTGTTGCTGACTAACCTTCTTTCTTCTAGGAGAACTTCCAGCTTTGGCACCTGGAATGTTCGGACATTAAACGAACAAGGGAAAGTGGCGCAAGTAGCAGCAGAAATGAGGGAATACAAAATCGAGGTTCTGGGAATGTGTGAAACAAAGTGGAAGGGGGTAAACAGGAAGAAACTCATCACAGGTGAATTGGTGCTGTCCTCAGGACATGAAGACGAAAGTTCACACCACAGTGAAGGGGTAGCTCTTATGTTATCTAAAGAAGCACAGAAAGCACTAATTGAATGGGAAGCTGTTGGACCCAGAATAATAACAGCTTCTTTCAAAACAGCTAAAAAGAAAATTCATGTAAATGTCATCCAATGTTATGCACCAACTAATGACAAAGAAGAGTCTGTGAAAGAAGCATTTTATACTAAACTACAGGAAATTATGGAAAAAGTAAAAAGAAGAGACATCACAATTTTGATGGGTGACATGAATGCAAAGATAGGTACAGTCAACACTGGATTTGAAGAAGTCATGGGAAAACATGGGCTAGGAGTAATGAATGAAAATGGAGAGCTATTCGCAAACTTCTGTGCTTCATATCAACTGGCTATAGGAGGAAGCATGTTTCCACATAAGAGAATACACAAGGCAACATGGATATCACCAGACCATAGAACAGAAAATCAGATTGATCATATATGCATAAACAAGAAGTTTAGATCATCATTGCAGGATGTAAAGGTATATAGAGGAGCAGATGTGGCATCAGATCACCATCTTCTGATAGTCAAAGTAAAAATGAAACTCAAGAGATATGCAACAATGCAAAATTATAGACAACAGTTTAATGTAGGACAGCTAAGAAATCAAGAAACAAGAGACAAATTTGCGGTCACAGTATCCAACAAATTCCAAGTGCTCCAACAGCTGGAAGAGGTAGAGAATACAGAAGACTATTGGCAGCAGGTCAAAACAGTATGGAAGGAGACATGTGAAGAAATACTGGGGAAAAGGGAAAGAGAACAGAAAGCATGGATAACAACAGAAACCATCAGTAAGATAAAAGACAGAAAAAACAAGAAAGCAGAGTTAAACACAGGCAAAACTAGAAGCTCCAAAGCCAAGGCTCAAGAAGTGTACACAGAAGCAAACAAAGAAGTAAAAAGAAGTATCAAAAGAGACAAGAGGAAGTATATTGAGGAGTTGGCAAGAGAGGCAGAAGATGCTGCAGCCAAAGGAAATATGAGAGAACTGTATAGCAGCACAAAGAAGCTAACAAGGAAATACAAGCAAACAAGTTGCCTCATAAAAGACAAGAATGGGAAACTGCTCAGCAATATACAAGAGCAAATGAAGAGGTGGACAGAATATTTTGGGGACCTTCTCAATAGACCAGCTCCACAAAACCCGCCGGACATCCAGCCAGCAGAAGAAGAGCTACAAATTAACGGTGAAAGACCAACGAAGGAAGAAATAAAGAAAGCCATAAAGCTTCTAAGAGATGGAAAAGCGTCTGGACCTGATGGCATTCCAGCAGAGGCCATCAAAGCAGATATCGACACTGCTACAGAGATGTTACTTGGTAAAGTATGGGAAAAGGAAGAGATACCAGCAGAATGGAAGGAAGGATATCTGGTTAAGTTGCCTAAGAAGGGAAATTTACAAGAGTGCACACATTATAGAGGAATAATGTTACTATCAGTGCCAGGAAAAGTATTAAACAGGATTATCCTTGAGAGATTAAAAGAGTCCATAGACAAGAAACTGAGAGATGAACAAGCAGGTTTTCGACAAAACAGATCATGTACAGACGAGATAGCCACTTTGAGAATAATAGTTGAACAAAGTCTGGAATGGAATTCACCACTATACATCGGATTTGTGGACTACGAAAAGGCATTTGACAGTGTAGACAGAGAATCACTTTGGAAATTGATGAGGCATTATGGAGTTCCCCTGAAGATCATTAATTTAATAAAGAAAACATATGAAGACATGACATGCAGAGTTCTTCACGAAGGACAGCTTACAGAACCGTTTGGGATAAGAACAGGAGTGCGACAGGGATGCCTCTTGTCTCCATTTCTTTTCTTGCTGGCAATAGATTGGGTTATGAGATCATCGACAACACACAACAGAAATGGAATCCAGTGGACTCTGACTAAGCAGTTGGATGATCTGGATTTTGCTGATGACTTGGCTCTTCTGTCCCATAACCGTAATCAGATGCAGGACAAATTGAAAACACTCGATGAGAGGTCACAGCAATTGGGTCTGAAAATACACAGGGAAAAGACAAAAATAATGAGAATAAATGCAGGTAATGATAACAGGGTTGAACTTGAAGAAACACCAATTCAAGATGTAGAATCATACACGTATCTTGGCAGTAATATAGACAAAGTTGGAGGGACAGACAGCGATATCAAAATAAGAATACAAAAGGCAAGAGGAGCTTTCATTGCATTGGGAAATATATGGAGATCAAGATAAATCGGATCCAACACGAAAATAAGAATCTTCAACTCAAATGTGAAGTCAGTCCTATTGTATGGCTCGGAGACATGGAGAACAACAAAGACAACAACCAAAAAGCTACAGACTTTCATAAATGGGTGCTTGCGTAGAATAGAGGGATTAAAATGGTATGACAAGGTTACCAACGTGGAACTGATGACAAGAACTAGACAAGTGCCAGTGGAACAAGAGATAAGAAGAAGACGATGGCGATGGATAGGACACACGCTGAGGAAACCTGTTGATAGTATTACAAGGCAGTCCTTGTTCTGGAACCCCCAGGGCAAGAGAGGCAGAGGAAGACCAAGAAGTACATGGAGAAGAGAGTTGGAAACAGAGGTGAAAATGATGAGGAGAACATGGAAAGAACTTGAGATGATGGCACGGGATAGGAGGACTTGGCATGTGTTTGTTGAAGGCCTATGCTCCTTTGGGAGTGGAGGGTTATGAATGAAATGAATGCTTACCGGGTTACACTATCAAGGAAACTTTCCATTTGAAATAAGCGATTAACTGGTTTCAGCTTTAAGAGTAGCGACTAAGCCCGTGTATCTTCCGTGTTGTGTGAACAGAATGTGCACTACCAAAATATTTCAAAAAGTAAATAAATATTAGACAAACATAAAGGTATGTTTTCAGGCACTCGTAAGAAATAAAGAAGTAGAAAACTAGACAACAGAAAAACAAGAAAATGTACTTTGTTTTCAATCCTGATTTACAAGGGAAACATTTTTATCCTTAATCTTCTTTTTTTTTCTTCTTCGTCGCATCAACACCATTACCATCTTTCTTCCTCTTTTCTTTCTCTTTCTTCCTTTTTCCTAATCTTCCTCCGCCCTTCTTTATTATCAGCATCTTTGTTCATCTTTTTCTTGTCATATTCTTAATCCATTGTCTTTATTCTAGTTCTTATTCTTGATCAATCGTCTTCCTCTTCATCATTAACCGCCTTATTTTTATTTTTTCCTCCAAATCGTTGGCTGATAGATGGGAACAGAAAGACTTGGCATATGTTTGTTGAAGGCCTAAGCTCTTTAGGGAGTTCAAAGGTGAAATACGACGAAGAATAAATCATTGTTATCCTCGCCGTATTCGACGTTTTGTCTTGTTCTGTACACAGTTTTTAAATAGAGTTCCCCAGTAGGACGCTCGCATAAAGCATTCACAACCTCTTGCAGCTACA
>JAMPIV010007843.1:0-141204 GCA_024509875.1 Oreohelix idahoensis | reverse complement strand
TGTCTCAACAGAGGGAGGGGTGTTACACCTATGAGTCTATTCCTTTACTAATTCTAATACCTATGATTTTTTTTATATATTTTGTTTATATTCAATAATAGCTGTTGTAAAGTTTCTTTATGGTAAATAAAATTTACATAAAACTTAATGTACCTGTGTTGGTCAGCTCGTCCCAAATATCCCTATTCCATTAATATAGTTTTCACATTTGTGCGTCTAAGTGTCGTCACTTATATGTGTGTGTGTATGTGAGTGGTGGATATATATATATGTATATATATATATATATATAGAGGTATACTGTCTGACAAACAAAGTTCTGTTGTAGAGATAGGCTGGACTATAGAGGACCTTCTCAAAATCCAGGGACAGACTCTACCTTTTTCACCATTTTCACTCGTGAAATCTATTCCTTTACCTTATCTCTCACTGAGTTACCACCTGTTCTAGTTCTATTTAGACGGGACCAAAATATATCTTAAATACCTATCAAAAATTTACGACAACCACTCACTTGCTCCAAAGGTAGCACCACCAATTGGTACTACCGACCCAAATTTCTTTGGGAATATACACTGACTTCTGGTAAAGAGAAATAGTTACGGTAACTTGATTAAGATGCCTCTTACACGTGGTCTGCGGGGCACTACTTTACAATAGAATCTCACTATGACGAAGTGTTCAGGTCGCTAGGATTGTGGGCTTTCCGTATTGATGAAGGTAGAGTTTTCCTGGGATACAAGTCAACAACATGCTGAAATACGTTGTCCGATTTTTTAAAGTGGAATACTGATCCTATTCCTTATACAGGCTTGTCTGGCTGTCTTAACGAGTTGAATTTCACAGTGCGGTAACCTCACAAGGTGCTACATTATAACGCAACATTATAAGGCAACATTCGGCCCACATCCAGATAGCTACTATATGGCAAGGCTCCAGTTAGAAATGTTGTATTTTTGCATAGCATGCCGATAGCATGCACGATGGGTATATTTCCCCTGCTCTAAATAAAAATTCCTGCGTAACAAACTCACAATTAAATGTGTTGTTTACAGTCACTAGATATATGGTATGCCGACTTCCGTCTATTATCGATCATGTTTACACTCACGACTTCAAAATCTATCACAGGTAATCTCTTTCATGACGGATAATTATTCTTCCGACAAGTCTTGTCCGGAAACGGTTATGGTATCCACCCGGCCCAGCAAAGATTGACAGCAACTTGGTCCGACAGAGACATTTCTAGCGATAAGATAATTGACTGTGGTCATCCCAAGGCTGTTTACGTAGTAATCAGCAGCACCCATGCACGGTCTGGCAGAAAAATGTGTTACACATTAGTAAACCACACTTCTCTCTACCAATCTCAGGTGTCAGTATGGGTTCATACAAAAGTGATTGATTACCCTAATCAGCAAATGATGTCGCTGAAGTACCGACATGACAAGAATTGAGGTAAGGGAGTGAATCAAAAATCTCAAATACTGTCAGAGGTGAAAAAATTAAAGTGAAGAGCACGGATGGAATTATAAGATGGCAACGGTAAATGTGACGGTCGAGGTTTTTTCTGTCACACTCGGCCTACATCGCAGGTATACAATCTGTGGGCCTGGTTTGCATTTAAGTTGGGCCATAGTACGGCGCCACTATTCCAAAAGTGCAGAGTGTTTAATTGTACTGTTAAACGAAGGAGAGTTTTGCGCGGTTTAACATATATGTATGTACATAACTCCCCAAATGTCGAGGTGTTGTCACGGGCTGGCCTTCAAAGCATGTATACACTGCTTAGACAGCGCAGACTACACTGGCTTAGCCATGTCCGCCGCATGGAAGATGGTCGCATCCCGAAGGATATCTTCTACGGACAATTAGCAAGAGAACAGTTGGGCAACCGCAGCTGAGGTTCAGGGATGTGTGCAAGGGAGATATAAGGGCACTGGACATGGATCCATCAATATGGGAGGTTGAAGCTGCCGATCGCACTAAGTGGCGATGCTATTTACGGCGCCACCTCAGATTGGGTGAACAGAAGCTCACACAACAAGCAGAAGCGAGGAGAAAACGTCGAAAGGAGCAAAAGGAAAATACGCAGCTGAGGGCTGTCACCTCACAGGCGCATTCCCATAGTCAGTTATGACTGAAGGGGCTATTATTATTATTAGTATGTACATAACTCATAATGATTGTAAATGTTTTACGGGTATTAATGGTATGTGTGGGTGGCTGTCTATTTTCAGACGACAGCCGAAAGACTTGTTGTAAGGCAACCAGCAAGCATCGCCTTTAATGTACGGGAAAAAGGAAGCCAGTACCCAACCTTCCATGCAGCAACAGACAACAGTTTTCTGCAACAGTGCTAGCATCTTTTTACTTTTCTCAGTGAGCTGGATAAATGCTCAGTTATTTGGTTCCAGCATAGTATGGTACTCAGCTCAAAATTGTGACTAGACCCATTAGGGCCCAGATCTCATCTGGCTCTAGGAAAAAGCCTAGTGTGGTATCAAGCTCAGCTGAGCGGATATATTTATAATTTTCTTTTGCCTCTCGCCAGACAACCCCAGTTACTTGTCAGGGGTCGATCAGAGACCAAAAGAGTTTTCTTTTCAAAGCTTCAGGATAGTAGGCATTGGTCGCAGCGGATTTCACAAGCGGGTAATTGTCGGGGATCTGACGTAGTTGGTCACTTTCTAGGACATCAATCTATGCTGCCAACTTCCGAAAGACAAATCTTGTGTTTTTGTCCCTCATGTGGAAGTGTTGTCCTGTCTAGTGTCGTGACTCTTTTAAATTGCGTGTTCAATATTCTTCGTTCATTCTCTTTCTTCGCTTTGTTTTTTTTTTTTTCTTTCTTAAGCAAATTGATGTTACATATATGATGCCATTCTTATTACTTATTTTTTCCATTTCATTTCTTGCATTTATGTCTTCTAACATTTCAGAAATTTGATTTGGTTATTTTACTTTGATTTGTACGATTTAGATATTTATTAAATCGGAAAAAAAAGATTGATAACAGACAAGCAGTTTTCTCAAGCTTTCCTTTGTCCTCTCTGTCTGCATAATGTATAATCAGGAACAATAGGGAGAGTGTGGCCACAACCAAAAGAAGAGTGGAGGTGAAAATGAAAATAAAGATCAGGGTCTCTTAGTAACCTGTTATCTTGGTTGTTGTATGTCACGCAAGGAGAATCACCCTCAGTGATTCTGTCTATCCTACCATTTCTGCATCTCGACAAATTGTTGCACTCAGTTCGGAAGCCTGTGCCTTCCAAATTCACATTTACTAGTTTACCCCACCACAATTGACAATTGTTGACCTCCATTTTATTTTATTTAAAAACAAAATTTTCCAGCTCTGTTGTCCCATTGGTCCTCAAGCTCTGCACTATCTGCCAAAACTAATGATGACCTGTTGGTAGATCGTCAGTTCTTACCTGACTTACTCCACTCTTCCCCCTTGAATATACGAGGGTCGTTCAAGTCAAACCGGGACTTTTTGTTCTGGAAGTACAGGAAGGAATGCTAGCGTGGTGATACTACTGACAGTAGTAAGTAACAAGTGTGACCTACTCGTATTATCGTTACCGTTAACGTTATTACCATTAGGTGGCGTACGCGTCACGGGTCAGTCCCTGATAGATAACGAAAATGGCGGACAACAGAGTTAGTGTACGGTGGGTGCCAAGACAACTTTCCGCTTTTGACCGGCAGAGAAGAGTTCAAGTCTGCACTGAGTTGAAGGATCGTTTTGGCAGGGAAGGCCATAATTTTCTGAATCGCTTCATTACGTGTGATGAAACCTGGGTGCATCATTTCACTCCGAAATCAAAACGAGCATCCATGCAGTGGAAGCATATGGACTCACCACCACCCAAAAAATTTCGGAAAATTGTGTCTGCTGGGAAAGTGATGGCGAGTATTTTCTGGGACAAATGTGACATTATTCACGTGGATTTTCTACCCCGTGGTGCCACTATCAACAGTGAAGAGTACTGTAGCATTCTAAGTGATGTGCATAACCATCTGCGGAAAAAACGGCCTGGCTTGATAAGAAAAGGCGTCCTGTTTCTACAGGATAACGCACGACCACATACCGCTCACCGCACCACGTGCAAATTACAGCAACTCGGGTGGGAGGTATTGCCACATCCCCCTTACAGCCCAGACCTCGCTCCGAGCGACTTCCACCTGTTTGGAACCCTGAAAGAGTTCCTGGGAGGTCAGCATTTTAGCACTGATGACGAAGTGAAGCAATGTCCTACGATGGTTCAGGAGTACTGACATATCTTTCTACGCTAAAGCTTTTCAAGCATTAATTAAACGCTGGGATAAGTGTATAAATGTTGCAGGGGATTATATCAAAAAATAAATGGCAATTTCACTCCTACAAATTTGTTCTTTTAGTTTGTACAAACAAAAGTCCCGGTTTGACTTGAACGACCCTCGTATTTTCAACTGTTGTCACCTCTCGAATAGTTGACTCAGCTTGCGCCATCCATGACATCCTTCTCTTTATTCTTGCTCCCTTGATGTCATATTGTGATATTGACAGCTTGAGTATTCCCAGGCCATACTCGGTTACTGACATTTTAAAAACAAATACAATTTTACCTCGTTTTGATGAGCGCGTCCCTTTCAATGTGGTCGGTTATATTAGGGCGCATGTCCAGATATAAAAGTCTTTTAGGTCTGGTGATTATATATGTAATGTTACTGACTTGACTAGTTGGTGATATAGGAGCTGATGAAGGTCATGCTGCCAGTCTGCTGCTAACGTGGACTTAATATTCCCGGAGGAAATGTCAATGAACGTTTATCACCAAAGATTACGTTAAGTTTATAGCGAGCTAAACTCTCTGTCTGTCAGTATGTCTCTATTCGTCAGTTAAAGTCCGTCCGTCTTGAGTTCGCTGTCTATATACCCATAATTTCTGGTCTCTAACACTTCACTCCCCTACGGCAGTATCTGCTATGGTATTACCTTTACCTGTTTTTAAAAACTGTATACCATCAGGACCTGGATCATGTTTCTACTGGTTTTCAAAGTGTACACAACTTCCTCTTCAGAAATAAGGTCGAAATTTATTCCATAGAAGCCTGGAGTCCAAGAATTGCTGTGGATCTACTGTCCTGGTCATGCAGGGGTACACGGCAATGAAAGAGCTGATAGACTAGCTTCAAGAGCTGGTGTGGATCTACTGTCCTGGTCATGCAGGGATACACGGCAATGAAAGAGCTGATAGACTAGCTTCAAGAACTGGTGTGGATCTACTGTCCTGGTTATGCAGGGCTACGCAGCAGTGAAAGAGCTGATAGACTAGCTTCAAGAACTGGTGTGGATCTACTGTCCTGGTTATGCTGGGCTACACAGCAGTGAAAGAGCTGATAGACTAGCTTCAAGAACTGGTGTGGATCTACTGTCCTGGTCATGCAGGGGTACACGGCAATGAAAGAGCTGATAGACTAGCTTCAAGAACTGGTGTTGGTCTACTGTCCTGGTCATGCAGGGGTACGCGGCAATGAAAGAGCTGATAGACTAGCTTCAAGAGCACCTATAGTAGGTGCATTGGATAGTGTTGATGATTAACTTTTCGTAAATTTTGCACAAAACAAATGGGGAAAGATGATAAACATTTGTTATGAGAAGATAGGGTAAACAATGAACAAAGATACGATAACACATAGATTTAAGCACAGAAAACAGTGAATTTAGGAACATCAATTAAGGAAACAGTTAACTCAAAAATTGCGAATACAGTATAGGGATAGTGAACTCAGAAAACTCAGAAATGATGGTCACTGAAACGGTGAACTCAGAACTGATGTTCACAGAAACAGTGAACTCAGAAATAATGGTTACTGAAACAGTGAACACTCAAAAATGATGGCACAGAAACAGTGAACCCAGGAATTATAGGTACAGAAACAGTGAACTCAGAAATGAATGTCACAGAAACAGTGAACTCAGAATGATGGGTACATAAACAGTGAACTCAGAAATGATGGGCACAGTGTCGTAGATTTGTGATAGGTGAATTAAGACATGGTTTGGTCCCTTCTGAATAGCAATAGAAACAAGTGATAGCTCCGTGGGAGATGATAAAATAGAAATAGATTTCACGAGTGAGATGGAGGAAATATATTAGAGTCGGTCTCTGACCCTCGAGATGATTTCTCTCAGTCAGCCTATCATCTACAACAGATTAAGATTTGTCAGACCGTCTAGTATAATATATATTAATATATATATCCCTCACATACACCCACACATAAGTGACTACAATAGACACACAGACGTGAAACTATGACAGTAGAAATATAGATAATTGGGAACGAACTGACCGACACACTGGAATAAGTTTATGTGAATTTTAATTATCATTATAAAATTCCATCACAACACATAAAATTACATCAAACATATACAAATAGTCATAAAGTCAATGAATTGCTACAAGAATGATAGACCCATTAGTATGATCTTTTCCCTCGATGAATAGCCCACAGTCCTGTTAGAAGAAAAGTGATAGCCCCAAAGAGTCACGGATACATCTGCTGTAGTCTAATGATTTCCCTTTAAAGGTATGAACAGACTTTGATACTCTAATCTATCCTAAGGAAAATATTGTTAGCAACAAAAACTTGCATAAAGAAATACAAAGTGGGTGAAATTTGGTATACCATAAAAGAGTCACTCGTTCCTGCTTTCTCTCTGTTCGTTCATCAGGGCCCTGACATACATTCTTACCTACAATCGTGCTGTTGTTCGCCGTCTGGCGCAAACTTTAGGACACCCACACACTTTAATCTGCCTTTCTTTTAATGAAGCGGATCCCAGCTCTGCAGGTTTTTGGGTTCATCCAATGGTTCCGGGGAGCGTCCTCTTCATGCGAATATTTTTCAGACTAAGGTTAGTGTCACTTGAATCATGAGGTAAGAATTAGTTTTAAGCGGGATCACAGTGTCAGAATCACGAGGTTTCCACTACTTAGGAAAAATGTCAGGTTTGTAACTTCGATCAAAGGTAAAATTCTTGGTCACACCACAATTTGTCAACAATGTCGGAAAGGTTATTGATTGCAATATTTTACTTGCCGCACGGGCTGAAATGTACTTGAGTTTTTCTCAGGAAGAATTACATCTGGCGCGATAGGCCCGTTACTTCATTTAATCTTAAAGTTCCTGAAATGGGTACTCTGTCGTTCTGGAGGCCAACGCAATGCCAGACAGGTTTTACTTTATACACCCAAGTCTTTAAGAAAAAAATGTTTTAGTTCTTCACGGATATTTCTCATGTACTAAAACGCTGGTAGAGTTGGGCTACCCCAGTTTCACTGAATAAAGAGAAAACAACATATAAAATACTTATACATACTATTCCTCGGTTATAACTTACATTATAAACTGCAAGCGAAGAGCTTGTCTTATCGTTTAAATTCCCGTGAAATAAGTTATATTAATAAAATCAATCATCATGAATTAGAAATACATACGTATTTCGTCAATACTCAATGATGAATCAGTGCAGTTATAAGTTAGTTTAAAACATTCTCGACTGATTATTAGCAGTTTAATAAAATTCATTTACAGCTGCATGAGTTTAAGCTAGAAATGATAGTTTATTCTGCTTTCCACTGTAACATGTCGACTAGAGAATATAACAGACTTATAAATTAATTACTTCTGCACAGAAATCTAACTAGTAAAATGAAATAAGCGATTATCACTAAAACACTCAACACTACTAGATATATGTATATTACCTCCACACAGAACTACAGGCGATCGCACAAACTAAGAATTATAAGCTGATTTATATTTGAAGTTTAGAAGCTCGGTAAATTGTCGAAACAAACTGAGAAACTTCGCTATACAGCTTATTCTTTTACACGAGCGACCTGTCTACTGCGAATCTGGAGAACTGAATGAAGTCAAGTTTAAACTCCGGGAAAGATATCTGAAAACCCGACAAAGGATCCCATGTTATTTTCAAAACCCCCGTCTCCCCTTCTCCTCTTAACACTTAACTTTAACTTAAACGCTGGCCATAACTGCCAAAACGCGTCTTCACACCTCACTACGACATGTCTCATTTCTGAGCTATGCATGAGAGCGCCGTTCACCCCTCACGCCGAGAACTTAACCGAAGAAAACTCTCGTGGCAGCTGAAAATGTAGACAAATGTCTGCTCTCTACGTCTGACTAGACGAATTCTCACACTATTTCGTCTCGTGCAGGGACTGACACATTACGCAACAAAATGCGTTACTGGCATGAGAAAAGTCAGAATGGGAAAATATATTTAGTTGCAAACGAAAGAATGCGAAAAACAGGAAAAGGATAAAAGAGCGATAATAAAGTAGAGGACACGGGTAGAAAAGAAAAGAATATAGAAAATTTATTGATCATAAATCTCTATGCGACACACAGAAACAGTGAACTCAAGACGGACGGACTTTGACTGATGAATAGAGACATACAGACAGACAGAGAGTTTAGCTCTCTATAAACTTAACATAATCTTGGGTGATAAACGTTCATTCACAGTTCACATTTCCTCCAGGAATATTAAGTCCACGTTAGCAGCAGACTGGCAGCATGACCTTCATCAGCTCAACCGAAGTATAAATATTGACGATGAGAGAAGCATGGAACAGATCACTTAACGTACGAGAGATGTAACTGTTGATATTTCAAAATAAACAGAAAAGAGAAGAAACAAAAGGACGAAGAAAAGGAGGGCAAATAAGATAGTAAATATGGGTATTGTTATGAGGAAGATGAAAAAGTAGAAGAAAGAAAGAAAGAAGGTTAATGTTTTTTTCTAAACATAAGACATTCACACCCAAGCAAAATAAATTAAGAATATGAAAGTAAGCAGAAGATTAAAAAAAGAGAGACTGAGGGAAACATGGACGGAAATGAAAATCCACACAATGTGATACTGCATACGAGATGCAAATGATGATAACCCGGAACCAATTTCACGGGTTGGGGATAGCACTGCGTATATATCAAGTTAACTGTTATAACACTATCTCCATACACACATCTACATTATTCACTGTACAGCCCTCGGGGACATGCAAGCGAGATCACTAAACATCTAGCAAAGGTACACATTTTTCTTAATTTGATTGTGATTTATATTTGTAGGTAATGGTGTTGTCGCAGGTACGAATAAATAGAGGATAGACTATGCCTGAGTTCAGACAGATTATGAATGAAAAGATGTGAAGTAGATAAGAATAGAGTCACTGATTAATTTATGGGGAGAGATGTGACCTGAAGAGGAGGTGTACCACGTCTTCAGCCACCTAGGACCGATTTAATAAATCAACCTCACACCTGTTCTCTCTGAACGAATAGAATTAAAGATTTCTAAGCAGTAAGAACAACGTTACGACATTCAGGGACAGTTATAAAAAGAAGAGATCCTGACCACATGTTTAATAAACCACACACAAAAAACGACACCTCAGCATGAACAACAAAAAAACCCAACCCGTTTGCCTTCACAATGTCTGAAGGCTACAGGGAAACGTTAAAATCACCAAAACAAATTTATGGCCAACGACCACATTTTCACTCCACTAGGCTCAAACACACACACATCAACCTCGCCTCGCTACCCCTCCATGCATACTCCTCCTGGCACGCTTAAAATGTCCAAATAAAGGGGTTAGGCCCCAGCTATCAAACAATGACAGCGGCCCAATTCTTTTAGGGCACTAAAGTTTGTCAGGTACTCTCCGCATCTGCTAGGAAAAATCACTCTGTTCTATCTAAGATTTTAAATCCTCTGAATATGGAGTTAAGCTCCCACTGGAAACAGGTAAATAAATCCCAAGAATGTTACTTTATATCGCGGGTGGACACCACTAAATCAGCGAAATACCCTGTAACCTTGGCTAAAGCGAATTTCTCTCACTGATTAAAATAGATACTCCAAGAGCGAATCAGTGAATTTCAGATAGGAAATCAGGTTATCCAGAAACAACGTGAGGCGTATGCACCTCTGATAAAGATAATGGCGACTGGAAAAATCGCTCGCTTCTACTGGGCGTTTGCGTCAAAATACTCCACGATGACGGGGCTTAAGTGGGTAGGTCACGTTTGCCCTAAGAATGGAAGGCAATGGCATCAGCCGAAGGCGCTAGTGATTTGTAAAACACCATGTGAAGATAATCTACGAATGACCGGCCAGTGGCTAGTAAATAAAGACTGCAGTACTAGTAAACCTCAAAGGGTACGTTATTTTACATGCCACAAATAACTCTGGAGGTTTGCATAGTGCCCGATACAAAAGCACAGTACTGTTTGACCAGGGCAAATAAAGGAATTCGGATTTACGCTCTCTAACAGTTGTTACCTTTCAACTCAACAACGCGTCACTAGGAAAAAAATACTTGAATAGACAACTGGTCAATACTGATAGACACATGTACTTATATACTAAGAAGGGACTGAAGACGCATTAAAAGTGAGGAATGCCGTAAGCGACCCTTAGCTTGAACCAGAGCAGACCAAGACCCTACTCCACATGCAAATGGTGGTCCTGGAAACAGACTGCATCACTGCAATCTGGCTGAGAGAGTAGGGATCGAAGAGGGAAGGCTAACCCGGTCCCAAAAATGCCATGCCGAAAACTGATGTGTCGGGCCGAAAGGAGCAGATATCGCAGCTTTTTCTGTAAACGACGACACAACGTAACAAACGTTCTTTTTAGGACGAACGCAGAAGAAATACTAAGAAGAATGCCAAGTGTTAGAAGAGCACTTCCCGCACGTGTGCGGATGAAACGAAGAATCCACGTAAGACAGATGTAAGAGTGTCTACGGTCTCCCATTCTATGCTTGCCCTGTGCTCGGGATAAAGGATCGAAGGCTGCTGGAAATGAAAAACCGAGAAATTCTCTGAGCGACCGGGGGACTCCGTATCTCAAACGAACACATAAACTAGCGGCTTGCTAAATAGAGACCTCTTTGGCAAGAATGCCGCTGAAAACGAAGAGAAGCAAAGAGTTCCCTGTTTCTCCCCACATCAAAGGTAGCGACACGTTGTAAATAGGTACCTAGCTCTACTCTTGAGTTAGAGAAGGCAAAGACAGCACACGGGAACTGGTCACCCTAACCCCATAAAAAAGCTGGACCTCGCTATTGTGAAGTCTCTAACACTTCATTTACCAACGGTAGTATCTGCTATAGGACTACATGCACCTTTAGGTAACGACTTAGTATCTGGTGCCATCATCAGCACCATTATCATCATTAGCAGCATCATAAATGAACTTCAGCATCGTTAGAAGTACAACTAATTTTATTTAAACATCACCATCGTAATTAGCGCCCCGTGGAGTTCCCAGGCGTTTCTGATGAGATGAAGAAGAATAATTCTACTACTCCTTCAGGAGCCGCGGTATCGCAGTGGTTAGTGCACTGGATTCCGGGCTCGGTGGTCCATGGTTCGATCCCCAGTTGTAGTGGGATTTTATAGAGCGCCAACGGCTCCGGGGTCGACCCAGCCTCATGAATTGAGTACCAGAACAACTCTGGGAAGGTTGAGGCAGCCGGCGTGATGTAGATGTCACGAGAGGGTAGTTTATTATTGAAATTGTAAGATATCCTGGACACAAAGTTGTTTCAGGTGATACCAGGATAGTGCCAGATAAGAGTCTGGTCTTATAAGTAAAACCCCCTTCTCTGAAAAGAATAAGGGTGTATAGACATCAAAGGTAGGATCAAGCTGTATAAGTTCTTAGAGAAGATGGTAATATATTACTCTAAGTTCCTACTTGCTCCTCTCCAGATCCTCCTCTGTTAATATTATTATTATTATTATGAATATTATTATTATTATTATTAGCTCTGCTATTGGTATTAAATAAACTATCTATCAACAAGAACTGTAACTTAACTTAAATAACTTAAGAAAGTCTGCTGGTAAATATTTACAATTTATTTTTACAAATATTATTTTCTACTTGAAATTTTGTCATGAAAAATCAAAATTCAATTATGTGGTAAAGTGGGATGTTATAAATATTTATAGGGGACTTAGTGTACTGACTGAGATCAGCTGTGAAGGTATCTATATCTAATAAGAGTAGTGTATTATAGATAACCTTACTTACTGCCACATATGTATACCTCAGTCAGAATTATTCTGGAATAGTGTGATGACTACGTTATATGTCTAGGGTATGTGTATGATGAAGTGTAAGTCATAACAACAACAGACAGATAAACAATTTAATTTATTCCACCACACTTGACAACACTGTGACACTCACATACATAAAACACTCTAAGAGGATATCTTAAAGGAGTCACTGATAACTTTTCAAATAACAATATGTATTCAGTGCTGTCATGAATGTATATGTGTCCTGATTCAAATACAAAGGGAACCAGGAATCACAATCAATTTTAATTACAAGTTATATGTACAGAATTTATTAATATGATTCTTGTAGTGACATATATTATTAATGGTATCCAATGTGTGTCAGTTGTGTAGTGGTAATATGAGGTAATACTGGTTTTGTTTTATTTTTTCAAGCTCTGTTGGTATTTGTCATCATGACTTCAATAGTTTGTGTCTGTAGGAACTAGTATTGGAGATGTTCTCAGTTCCTGGCATTAAAACAATTAAATTCCCCTCTTAATTTTATGTTACAATGTTATTTTAAGATGGGGGTACATAATGTTGAGCTCCGCTGGCCACATCAGCTTATCTTGCGTGATGGCGGCAGGAAAAGACTCCTCTGCTCGATTTCTTCCCTGTGCTCTGGAGACACCTCACTGATAGCTAAATGGACCAAGGAGTATGCTGTCCGACTCTGGATTCAGCAAAGCTCTGACCAGGTGCTGCTCAATAACTTTAAGACCACGGTCCCTGAAACAAGAAGGTTGTACCTTCTACGTCAGAACTAATTTACACTCTATTTCTACACTGAGCACAATACATCACAAACATTGAGTTCAGAGCGTTAGGCCAACTGTCAGCTTCATCTGAAATACTTTATACCAGTATTTCCCTCCCTAATGGTTACTACGCCTCTGCAATTCCAGCATTATTTCTTTCTAGTTAATAATCTAGGGGTCAGTGTACTGTTTGGCCATTCCATGCAGTTTTACTTTCCTCCGACACCTTCTGTTCAGGCTGGAGCCTATAGGCTTTACATCATGTTCGCTACTGAACCACACATATATACAGACATAAATTATCAATTTATATTCAATTTTCATTAAAAGATATTGAATATTTCAAGCTTACCACAATTCATGGAAATAATAATAAACAGTTTCGTTGACTGGCAATGAATATAGCACAACTCCGATCTGCCGATGTCCCAGGCTTTATTTTATAAAAAATATACACTGGTGCTCAACGCACTGCTTCTTAGTAGGTTTATTACAAGATGTGGCAATGAACAGACGCTCTGAATGGAGTATATTCGCAGCTCTACCCAATCACACCACGTCTACACATCTTTTCAAAAAAGTACCCCTTTCTCACGTTTCCCCTGACAACACACGATAGTATTTATAGTCCGACCAATCGTGTTTAGTCTTTCATTTGTTGCGCTCCAATCACATAGGAGTTAACATGGCAGGCTATTTCCGTACGTAATGTTTTTTTAAACACGTTATAAAAAAATTTTATGAGCAGAACTGATTTCATGCTGTCAGGCACCCCCACTATTTTATTTTGGCCATAACTTGGTAATTCCTAGACTATTTGCGTAACGTTTTACATATTCTTTGTCAGCAAACCCTAAGGAACCCAAATATACGAATTTAAGGGAGCTAGGTGGCTGCGTTCAAAATGTGCATTTTCTACCACCTCCTGTTTACTTCACTCCCCATGTGGTGTCTGGGTACTGTCATGTTTTCAAACGTAAACCCATCTAATGTCATCTTTCCCAATAAGCGTTTTTCAGGATTTTAAAACCTAACTCTGGGAAGGGTAGTGAATTTTATCACTGTCGATTTGAAATAAAGTTAGTGCATGTGGCCTTACACGCGTGATGGCAGCAATTGTGTATTGCGCGACGCGTGTTTAGTGTTGCACGTGTTCGGCTTTCTGCCTCTCCCTTCTCTCTATCCTTTAGTCCATCTGTCTTTAGTTACGCCGTGTATGGAATGAATGAAATATTAAATCTAGGTCATTGATCAGCTTGCGTATCTCACGGTTTTTCCAAGAAATACAGTACACGTTTCATTGAAGAAAGCGTGCAGCGACACAGTAGGCTTTTACTATCAACGTGAAAGCGTTACAATTTGCAGACGAAGTAGAAAACAAGGGGGATTTCGAGTACAGTCATTGTGACAGCACTGTTCTTTACCATTCTTCTTTCCTTTTATTAAATTTATTTGTTAGGCTTTGCATTTACGTTTTAATTTATATATGGGGATTAGAATAATTCACGACAAATTACATAAGCAAACAAATAATACAATTGAAAACAAATGTTCTTAGTTATTAATAGTCTTTTTGAACTATATAACTGTTCTCCTCTTTCTCTTGAAATCACTTTGTTGAAGACAGTCTTTATTTACTATCGCTTCAAACCTTTCATAGTTTCTTAAGTGTGTCTAATTCTGACTAGGACGGTTGCCTAGATAAAATTGCACGGTTTGTTCATCATTAACTTATTTTGTGGTGATGCTGGAAGAACTGAACAGAGCCTTGTGTGACTACTCATCTTATATTATGTGCTTTGATTCTGTTCCACCTCTGTTCTGGCAGGAATTTGTGTCCTCTCCAGGCCTAGGACTGGGTAACCTGCCCTATAACATCAAGGGCACTCGCACCACTAGTTCAGATATTAGAGTCAAGCTCCTTTCGGTGGACTTTAGTTACAGGATACAACCTGAAATATATTCAATTTCACCACTATATTGTCTATCTCTATCCCCTTTCTACAGAAGTAGGAGGTAAGAGATAGTTTTAGACGACAGAGTGCAGGTAGACGCACAGGTCATATCAAGACAGCATTAACACACCTCAGTTCACTGTGAACATATCTTTCTCCAATTCCTGGATATAGCTAACTCCATGATTCGCCTCCATACATTTATTAGGTCTTGTGTAAAATACTAAGTGATATCTTAATCAACACAGTAAAACAATTCCTTTCATCCTTCCTTATGTTCCTGGTGTGTGGTCCATTCCATAAAAAAATAATTCTTTAAAAGCTTTTCTAAAACTATGAACTCACTCTGGCTTCCATTCATCATTTATTTAAATATACACAAGCTTGTAAGTTCACCAGAAAACACCGTAGTTTTCTAACACATGTTACACACTTCCTAACGCACAATTTGATCGATTATTTAAACAGAATATATATATATATATATATATATATATATATATATATATATATATATATATATATATATATATATATATATATATATATATATATATATATATATATACATTCTTTCTTACCCTCAGGCACATACAGTCGAGCTGTTAATGGTTAGAACGATCTGCTCTCAGGTACAAAAGGCAAAGGCACTCTTCATTAACACTTTTATTCTTTTTCCGCTTGCTGTGATTTTCAAATCTGACTGGCCTCGATTAGCAGAAGGCAAGGTCTATTTATACGTCACATCCGGCGACCGAGAGAGCAGAGGCTAAAGGGTTGTTTGCGTATCTCAAAATGTATGCCCAATTTGTCCTGATGTACAAATATTGAAAACTAAGATTTCAATTATCTTCTTTATTTCTGCAGCGATTTTCCTCAACCAAGGCTTAAAATATGCCCTGAATTAATCCTCATCCATCCAACTAATTGGCTTTATATTAAAAGCTTTAGTTTTATTGTATGCGTAACATAAGTAGCAAAATTTTTGACTTGCCTGATGTCACGATACATTCCACTCGAGCTTTCTCCCGTAATAATATACTTTCCGTGGAGGTCTTTGCACACACACCTATAAATGAACATTCCTAGTTGTGAATTCTTGACCTCTGCCATGCTGTACTTCGCTCATATTGCTGTAGTTTATCTCCTACTGAAACCCGGTTACACACATTTGAGATCGCCATGTTGAATGCCTAAACGTTATTTGTAAACACTGCATAAAGGTGCGTTTTCATTGGTTCTCTCTGCATTCTTCTATTTCTAACGTATGGCGTTTCGTTTGGATAAAGAATGACGGGTTATGAATCCGACTTCACGGCAGTAGACCACATCACCCCTAGTGTGCCGATGGTCAAGAAAATACGGGCCTAACACCATAGTCCCAATATGCCTCAATGGGCGTGTAACGGGATCCTTTACGACTGATTTGAGGTTAAGCATTTGGCTGGCTGCTTCGTCATATACAATACATTACTACATAAACCACTGCTGCCACAGCATATGAAGCGAGTGCTTTGAATAAGCTTCGTGCAAGGGGGCCAGCTACAGTGATGGCCTCATGTTCCATAGAGAGAAAAAAGGTAAATGATGATCATGATCATGAATACATGGAAGGGCCCTAACAGTATGGCACAGGGGAAAAGACTTACTGTACATTTGTTGAACGCCTATAGTCCATAGGAAGCTTAAGGGTTTTAATGACATAATTAGAAATGATGGTCTAGAACGGTGTTTCTCAAACTTGTTGGTCTCAGAACCCCTTTACACTCTCAAAAATTATTGAGGACCCCACAGAACTTTCATTTATTTGGGTTATATCCAGTGATATTTACCGTATTAAAAAAAAACGCATATATTTATACCCAAAACCTACTACCTTAGAAACTTCTAGAAAACACAAGAATACACTAGCACACATTCCATTGGCCGTCTGAGCGATGACGTCATCACACGTCATTTAGCCTCCACTGTACACTCGTGAGAGAATGATAGTGAAAAAGACAAATAACGTCTTAGATTGTAATGAAAACAGTTTTGATCTCACGGATCCCCTGAAAAGGTCTTGCGGACACTCAAGAACCTGGTGACAATGCGACAGATCGATATCAAACTAAGCGGATGAAGACATGGAGAGAACACTCGATGATATTTGTCTGTGAGTGTCTTTCTTGTACTTTAAGTCCAATTGTATATATATATGGACGAGCAAATAACCAACCAAACATGACCGGGGGGGGGGGGGGGGGGGGAATTATGTTTCGCTCTTTCTGCTGTTTGTCCTGGTGACGGCATTAATTGTCTGTCGTCATTTCATTCAATTCCATTCCATGTCAACTTCAACTGAAGTTTGTAGTCAAAAGTATCATGACTTGTGATCAATGCACCATGCCACAATTGAAAGGCCCTACATGCCTTTTCAACAGTTGTTCAATTTAGTTTTCACTGTGCAGTTCGCCTGATTCTGTATTTTCCCGAAGATGCACCTGGAAAGATTGCAAGGCAAACGCTTTCTTTTAAATGTGTTCAATTTAGATTTCACGTTGCAGTGTCGATATTTTTCCTATAAGCTAGGCGAGATTTGTTCATTGTTCGTTACGGCAATATGGGGATTTTCAATGGGCACTTATTTTGCTCCATCCTACACAGCACGAAGACGCTATCATTGCGCAGGGGACACACTAAGAAAACCTGTTCATTGTTTTACAAAGCAGAGGGGTAGACGAATACAGGAACTGAAGATAGATATGAAAGCGATAAAGAAGTCATGGATTGACCTAACTTTCATTATTAAAAAAAAAACACATTCCGTCCTCTGTTGCTGTAGTGGGCAAAACGAAAGACGTTCTAAAATATAGATTAGAAAGAGAGGTTAATTCTTTTTATGTGTACGTTTAGTGAGTGGCACAGGATTGGAGACCATTGCACTACATTTGTTTAAGGCCTACGTCGCTTTTAGAAGCTGAGTGCTAATTCAGCAAGGAGTCCTGGTTGAACAGACAATAGAAGATGTAACACATAATATTTATCACTATCTGTATTCATCATCACTATCTGTATTCATCATCACTACCTGTATTCATCATCGCTATCTGTATTCATCATCACTGTCTGTATTCATCATCACTATCTGTATTCATCATCGCTATCTGTATTCATCATCACTATCTGTATTCATCATCACTATCTGTATTCATCATCACCATCCTTTGCGCTCCTAACGGATCATAGGACCACCTCTGCATCTGGTCCCCTTGCAGGAAGCCTGCAGAAAACATTTGTATGCTCTTGCAGCAGTGATTTGTGTGGCAATCTGTTTTACATGTTAAGGTCGCTAGTCCATTTCAAAACCTCACATTAGTCGCCTTGTACGACATGCATGTTGCCAGCTTCCTGCACACAACCTCACATCAGTCCCCTTGTACGACATGCCTAAATATGCAGTAGACCTATTCTTTCTTTGACTCTTCAGTGGCCCCCGGGAACTACCCATGGATACTATACGTACATCTCGTATCTCAGTACTAATACATTTTTTGCAGACATGGAGAACGAGCATCTCTTGGCACACAAGAACAGACGCATTTGGCGCATTGCTACCTTCGTCCTTGCCGTCATCGCGGTGGCTCTGCTCGTTGCCTTGATTGTTGTTTCAAAGCAGAAAGACCGTGCCGTTTCCGATCAGACTTATGGACAGGCAGACTCTGGCAAAAGTATAACTGTGTGTGCTTCCTCAAATCCAAACGGAAATAGTATAGATTTACAAGAGCCAAGAGCTCCGGGACCATTTCATGATTTGACAGTAGCTGAAATAACTGAGGTATGTACTGAGTTACCTCTTCTGCCTCATCCTGGGATATCTATCTATCTATCTATCTATCTATCTATCTATCTATCTATCTATCTATCTATCTATCTATCTATCTATCTATCTATCTATCTATCTATCTATCTATATAACTACCTGTCTGCATATCTATCTATCTGTGTATCTATTTGTCGCTCTGTCTGTTCGCCTATTCGTCTGTCTCTCAACCGACACATCTGTCTTTCAATCCGTTTTCCGGTCTATTTATCAGTACCTACGAAATACATTTATTCTACTACTGTCTGACTTATACCATTATCTAACTATTCTACCACTGTCGTCACGCAGTAAGAGGGGAAGGGGTCAACATTTTGTCATGAAGTGAGACAATTGGGGGAGTAAATTAATATGAAACAAATATAAAGGTATGTTATCAGGCACCCGCAGGAAATAAAGAAGTAGAACACCAGACAACAGAAAAACAACAGACATGAGTGGCTTTCCCAGGATTTGAACACTGGACCTTCCGTGCGACAACCCCGCCTAGCCATGCAAGCGAATCACACTATCCGCCCTGCCATCTACGCATCATCAAAAAATGATGTTTCAATGGCAGGTCAACAGTGCGAACCACAATACACGACACCAGAAGTCCGCCATGGGCAGTTCAGCCTATTAATGACGCAATCACTTCTTCTGTTGTATTTCTATCAAGCAGTATAGGCCGAATCCAACAAGACAAGGACCTTAATACTGTGTCCAGTAAATGATAGTAGACTAGAACAGTGAGAACAGGATATTGGGTAAAGTGAGAATTGCTTCTTTCGTAAATGATGTGGAACAAAATATATTTTGTAACCTCCATCCTTATTGTTCATTTTTATCAGTTATTAGTAACAACTCCCTCGTTAACGACTTATATTAACATTATAATCTTAGCTGAACTATCGGATAATTGTTTAACTGGTTTTATGTGTTTTGTAATTATATATTTCTTTTTTTTTAAATATAATGTTATACTATATTATATTATGTTTTAAAAAAGCACACTAAATAAACCGTAGTGTTGATTAAAATTATATTCTAAAATATAAAATAAAAAGTTATCACCATCCCGACAACAACCCGATGAGATCTTACTTACGTAGTCGTTCCCCTTCTACCGTGAGGGGTAGAGGTTTGGAAGAGAGAGCGCCAGACTATTCTATCGGCTGTTTTCCTCCTGGCCTGGTTCCATTCTAGTCCTCGGTCCTTCAAAGATTGTCTAATGTTGTCCTCCCAGCGGACTCTGGGTCGTCCTGGGGGTCTGGATCCCTGGCTCTTTGTTTCCCATGCTTGTCGTGGTAGCCGATCTTCTCCCATTCTGCAGACATGGCCAAACCATCTTAGTTGGGACTGTTCTACTTGGGTCTGCAGGGGTGGGATTTTAGGCCTTGACGTATCGTCTGGTTGCGGACCATGTCTTTTCTTGTTACTTCAACCACCTTCCTCAGATACCTCATTTCTGAGGTTTGGATCTGGCTTTTGTGTGTTGTAGTCATTGCCCATGACTCGCATCCATATGTCAAGACTGGGACATAGGTGGAGCGGTATACAGCCATCTTCGTTTTCTTACCAACCTCTCTCTTGCTGAGGAATTGAGTGGCCAACTCTTCTTTGATGCCTCCCTTTCGGTCTATAATAGCTCCGAGATATTTAAAGTGGTCGACCTGCTCCAGGACCTGTTCTCTCAGCTTAATCTGATGTCTTCTTTCTTCTCGTGATATCACCATGGATTTTGTTTTAGAGCTGCTTATGACCATCTCTCTCTTCTCCAGCTCTTCCTTCCAGACTTGCAGGTTGGATTGGAGATGTGCCTCTGATTTGGCAATCAGGACAACATCATCAGCAAATGCCAGCTCTGAAATACAGACCTGTCTCATCTTCCAGTACTCCACTGAATACTTTCTTGTTCTCTCCTCACGTGCCTTGATGACATGGTCCATGAGGAGTATGAAAAGATAAGGTGACCCCGATGAGATCAAAGACACTAATGTTTAGAAAGTTGAAAGTATTCGGGGTAACGTCAAGTGTTTTTTTTAAATTGTGGTGGGGGAGGGGGGGACAGGGGGAGGAGGAGAGGAGATGGGGGGGATGCAAAGGCATCTATTTGGGTAGTGCCCGGAGTTACACCCTATCTCATGCTGGGACACAGCACATGAAACGAAAGATGTTATGTAAAGCCTGATTAATTAAACAACCATTTCAATTTAAATAGAGGACGAGGTTAATGTATTTGTGACGTCTCGCAAAAGGGGGGGCTGGGGGAGGAGGGGAGTAGGCGTGTCTTACTTTTGTGACGAAATGTGAGAAGAAGGAGACACGGGAGGGGGTGTGGGGTTGTTGTTAAAACATAGCAAACATTGCGAGATGTCATATGAGGATGACGCCTAATGACATAATTTTGTTTTTTTAATGTAAAACCCAATTCACGTTTTCCACCTCTTGCATAGCTGACCGGGTTTTTGGAGAACCACCCAAGTATTAGAGCAGCCAAATCTAGAGATGCCCTTGTCAACTCAAGCTACATATTCCAGATTGACCTGTTTCTACCTCGTAAATCAGACGTCATAAACTATCTGGATAAATCTGGTATTCACGTTTTTTTTTTTTAAATTACTTTTAATTATTGTTCAAAGAGAATGCTGGGAGCAAGTCCTGTCACATTATAAAAGTGGTAATGTTTAGGAAAGAAAAGTGTAGCACCAGATTTATGGATCGAATAAAGATCTTTGGAAGCAGTGGCTTAACTACCATCCGGGTAGATTGAGCATGTCCCGGGGGAGGGGTGCACAAAGTTGGCCGCGGAAAGTAGTGATAGGAAGGGATCCTCACCGATGCATATATAATTTTAATTTTCTTTGTTCCTCTAATTAAAAATGGCATAGTGTGTTTACGTTTCTGGAGATATAAAAGCGATAAAGAGAGTATCCAGTGCAGCCATTACCGACCATAAGGAACGCGCCCCAAGACAATGTCTCGGCCGACGTGAGGTTGGGCGCTGGGGTCAAGAGGGCTGTTGCCCATGCAGCATCAACAAGGGATAAAGAAGACATATTTAGCAGACAGCAATGGACAAGATGGCCGCGTAAAAATTTGTTGAAGGCGTATGCTCCAAAGGGAGCTACAGGGTAATGATCAGGATAAAGTATAAAGACTTGCTGTGTATTGATTGTACATGTTAAGCTCGCGATAGAAGAAGGGCCCCGTTTAATTTGTGCATGGGGCCAATTACAGTGCAAGTCTGTCACTGCATGGAAGAGAACAGGATACACGTACTTTCAGGGCCGGCTTTTGAATAGTACGAGTGGTAAGGCCGTCTTGAGAAGGGACGCCAAGTTTGTTTGTTTGTTTGTTGTTTTTTCAACTTTTAATTGCAGTTTTGACAGAATAATTGAAACTGGATTGTTTCGGAGTTAAAACTTGCGAACTATTTTTATGTTTATTAATGTCATTTCTTAATTATAAATTTGTCTCTTTACCGATGTTTATATTACTCCTTTTATTAAAAAAAAAAAAATTGTAGACTGAGCAGCCATCTGTGTAAATCAAAAAGACATTTTAAACATATTACCAACCACAAGAAACGTGTAATATGTTTTTGTAAAAATCTACAGTAAACATTACTTACACAATTACAGTCTGATCTAACTTAGTAGCGTGAAATACGTTACATTTGAGTACAATACAGTACGGCTTGGTTGGGTGGAGGGCGAGTGGCGCGAGATCACGCACCGCCTCAAAAATTCCTTAGATCTGGCTCTGAGTACTAAACGTTAACGTAGTCCCATAGCAGTTACTGCCGTAGGAGAGTGAAGTGTTAGAGACTTCACTATACCAGGTAGGTCCAGCATCGAGAGGTCGAGGTGACCATTTCCCTTCCTCCCTGCCTTTTCCTTCCCTAACTCTAGAGAAAAGTCAGGTGTTGATGATGTTGTGATATGTGATCACTCTCTTTTCACACTCGCAACCGACCCGATTCAACAATAAAACTCTGATTCTTGAGGCAGGGGCTGTATTTATTTTTACAACCCATTCAGTGACTAAGAGCACACTGAAGCAAACATTAAACAAATAAACCAACAAACCAAACACCAAACAAGCACATTTGGCAGACTATACACCAACGTTTGGCATCGAAGTGGCATTAGTCTACAGACAAAGCTGAAGGTGTACAGAGCTGCGGTGCTTCCAGTGCTGCTTTATGCATGCGAAACATGGACTGTATACAGGCGCCACGTAAAGAAGCTAAACCACTTCCATACAGTCTGTCTCGGGAAGATAATGAACATCAAATGGCAAGACAAGATCCCAGATACCGCCGTTCTTGACAGAGCTGGTATCCCTAGCATCCATACTATTCTGATGCAGTCACAGACTCGCTGGGTAGGTCATGTAGTCCGCATGCCAGACCATCGAATGCCAAAGATACTCTTTTATGGTGAGATGCAGAAGGGTAAACGCTCCCATTGTGGTCAAAAGAAGCGCTTCAAAGACACGTTAAAGACGTCATTGAAAACCTTTGACATAAACCCAGACATATGGGAAGCTGCTGCGCAAGACCGAACAGCTTGGCGCACATCTCTTCGTAAAGGTGCAGCGGCATGCGAATCATCCAGAAGAGCAGCAGCGGAACAGCGGAGACAAGCTAGAAAAGAACGTGAAATAAAACCTTCACATGAAGCAAACAATCCCTGCCCACACTGTCCAAGATTTTTCAAGGCCCGCATCGGGCTCATCAGTCACCTTCGTACCCATAGAGTAATCTAACATATTCCTAATAATTGGATGAACAGAGTGGTCTTCATCACCCATGATGGATGAACAACAACATAACATATGGTTATGCAGTCACCAGTATAGCTCAGTATCGTCTGTCGCTATAACGCTGTCCTCGACAGGTTTTCACAATTTTAATTAATTACGTTCTTCACAAAAATAATAATAATTCCTTTCATACATAAGCTAGCATCATCACACGGAGGTGTATGGATGATCTAGTGGTCGAACATCATAGGAATATGTCGTGAAGTAGTATAATTCTCAGGAGCTCAAAAACACACGTCCACCTGCCTCAAAAATACACATCGAAGAACCTTGCAGACGATCGTAAACTTTTGGAGATACCGACCGTATCTTCTGCTAACTGAACCCTGAGGTAGTGACGTAACTTCCTGTTACCACGGACTACCGATAATAAACAAATATGAATCCTTTGTCGAACCATTTTGATATCGACAGACATTTTATGAATTTTAATCGTAACAGTCATCCCCTTCATGTCTGTCTCCAGTTCTCTTTTCTGTGTGTTCTTTAGTCTACCTCCACCTCTCTTACCCTGGTTATTCCAGAACAGGGACTTCTTGTAATGCTATTAACAGGTTTTCTCAATGTGTATCCTAACCATCTATATCGTCTTCTTCTCATTTCTTGTGCCACTGGCACTTGTCTAGTTCTTGTCATCAGTTCGACATGAGTGATCTTGCCATACCACTTCAATTCTTCTTTCTATTCTACAGAAACACCCATTTATGAAAGTCTGTAGCTTTTTGCAGTGATTATGGATGGCATTCTATATCCTATATTTAAAATTCCAGCTTTTTTGTCAGTGCGTAACGCTAAGGGATGCAACTTTGGTTGAAAGTTATACATTAATTTTATTATTTCCCTTATATGTACTCTCCTGAAAATAGTAACACTTACCAAAGAAGAATGCGCTTATGACGGTGTGCACAAAAATATATTTATAGAATGTGTGATCTCGTATACACACATTGGGATCCTCGCTGCTGCTACGTAGTTCGTGTACTGTGGTGATGCACAGTGGTTTAAAAAAAAATACTTTTGAATAAGTAAAACTGCCGTTAGGTATTGGTGCTTTTGAATTTAATTCCCGTCTTATGACGGGCTTTTACACTAGTATATATATATATATATATATATATATATATATATATATATATATATATATATATATATATATATATATATATATATATATATATATATATATATATATATATATATATATATATATATATATATATATATATATATATATATATATATATATATATATATATATATATAAAATACTATAGTATTTACGTTGTTAATATTGATTCATCATTACTGTTTCTGCCCAGTATAGTTCTCAGGGATTTCTGATGATACTAAGACAGAACAAGACTACTATCACCTCAGGCTTGTTATAAGAAGTGATTAACGTGAGCTTGTGAAAGAGGCTAAAAATAAGAATGCCAGAGGAAAAGGAACCTTTCAGTGTATTGGAAAATATATGGATATTAAGAGAAATCCAGTACAATACGCACATCAAAATCTGCAACTAAAATGTCAAGGTAGTCCTATTGTATGGCTGTGACACATGGAGAACAACTAACTCAACAACCAAGAAGCTACAGGCGTTCATAAATGGGGCTTGTGTAGAAAAAAGAGATGAGAAGAAGAAGCTGGCGATGGATATGGCACACACTAAGAAAATCTGTTGATAGTATTACTAGCCAGTCCTTGTTTTAGTACTCGCATGGTAAGAGAGGACACCGACAAATACATGGAGAAGAAAATTTTAGACAGACATCAAGTAAATGAGAAAAACATGGAAAGACAAGGAGCGGATGGCACTGAACACCAAGACTTGGTATACGTTTGTTAAAGGCCTATGATCCATAAGAGGGGGCTGAAGAGAAATAAATGAATGAAATAGGCTGAACATAGAAAGGGAAGAAGACGCTGGTAGGAAAGACAGGGAGGAAACATGTTGATAACATTACAAAGCAGTCTTTCTTCTGGCATTCCCAGGGCAAGAGAGGCAAGGGGAGACCGAACAACAGGCGGACAATAAAACTGGAGTCGGTAGTGACAATAATGTTGAAAACATGGAAAAACATTGAACTGATGGCCTGTGACAGGGGGCGTGGCTTACGTTTATTGAAGGCCTATACTCCTTGGGGAGCCGAAGAGGACAGAAGGAGAAAAAGGACTGGTTTGGCAATCTCAACGTGTAAAACAAATTGCTACAAAAACTAACACTACAGAATACTGTCGTACATTTTTTAGATAGGTATAGAGATTTATTTGGTCCCGTCTGAGTAGAGCAGAAGGTGGGGGTATATGAAAAAGAAAGGTGTTAGAATAGATTCCACGAGTGAAATAGATTAAGGTGAAGTCCGTCTCTGGAATGAGTGGTTTCTCTAGTCCAGCCTATCTATTCGACTATCATTAGAAGAGGACGATCTGTCACACTTCCCTATAATGTTAATTATAAGTTATCTACACACACACATACAGTTATGTGACAACAAGACACACAAAACGTGAAAAAAAACTATGGTAAATGGATATGGGTCTGACCAACACGCTAAATTAAGTTTTTGTTTAGTTTATTATCACTTAAACTTTACAACATCAAACATCTACAAATCAATATATTCATATTTACAGACATAGGAAAATAACTCCATAAGTGCCCTCCCCTCTGTTCAGAAAAGATCCCACAAGAAGTTAATAACCCAAAAGGTCAAAGATTAACACTAGAGTATAGAATAGACAGTATAGTAAAGAACAAAGTTTCTACTTAAGCTATCCAGTAAAAATAACCACGTTAGCGAACAAAAAAAGAAAGAAGTGGGTACAATGATTGTAACAAAGGAAAATATGTGTCTCTCTCTCTGTCTTTTTACTCTGTCATTCTGTGGCCACAAACACACTTGCTTACCCAATGCTTGGAGTAGGTATCCCTTGGAAAAACAATAACAATAGTATGAACCTATAGTGTCAGGTGGGTTGCCCAAATATGGCCCCAGACCAGCCTTGGTATTTAATAATAATTTCAAAGAAGTCGCCAAAATTGGTGAGTTAATTTTTCCAGGATGAGTCCTGTATCACCGCATATAGTTATTGAAGCAAGACGTTCTCGGGACGTTCACAGTTATAAAAAAAATACAAATACAGGGTGGTCATAAAGTCTTTCCCTGATTTCAAATTTTTACGAGATCCTCCAGATGTTAAAATCATCAAGGCTTGGTATGTAAGGTTTACGGACACTGGCAGCGTCGGTGTCATGCCCAGAGCAGGTAGGCCTCGTGTGAGTGAAGAAACTGTGGACGCAGTGCGCACGGCGTTTCAACGCAGTCCTAAGAAATCAACCTATCGTGTGCCTCAAGAGAACTTGCAATCCCTCGAATATTAGTGTTGAAAATCTCAAATGTGGAAATCTACAAATAGATTAAAAAAACTGTTTTAGTTCTGGAATAATTTCCAAAAAACCAAGTGTCTCTGCACAGAATACTTTTTTTTAATTTTTGAAATCAGGGAAAGACTTTATGACCACCCTGTAGTTCCTGTATTGTCTAGCGTCCAGGTGCTACGACTGTTACGTTATATAAAACTGATGATGATAAATCCTCTCGACTTTCTCTGGGATGAGTGCCGATTATGAAAACAGCGTTATCTCCTGGATAAAATTCACTTGGGAAAATGACTGTCAGTATTCGGGAAAAATGTTATGTTTATTGCCGCAGCGGGCTGATAAATTGAATAAAACAATCTGGATATTTGTTAGTCCAGTTAGCTCAAATTTACAGTTAATATGCCTTCAGTAACCGAGAAAGGGCCCACAAATAGAGAAAACACGCTGGCCGCTGGTTTTGACCAAGCCACTATTGGGAAGAAAACAAAACATTTAACCAAAATGACAGTCATGTGCTATCACGCGTAAAGTGTGATCTCTTATCCTGTCCGTCCTGTAATTAAATTAAAAGGCACACGGCATTTTAAGCTTATACTATCGCGCTTCGCTTAGCAAGTACTTATTTAGGTTTTAGGCATGCAGCCGTTCCCCCCCCCCCCCCCCATCCGACCGGGTAAAACACTCAGCGCACGTTGTCAGTTATAATTTAATTATGACCACGCCCTTAACAAATATCGCCTGTCATTACTAGCTAGTTGATTGTTGGCGTCTATCGTTTTTTTACACATGATATAAACACTAGTCATTTTTTAAAAATTTACACACAAAGAAATCTAATGCGCATACTACTCTGTCACTTTATCCGTCACTCTTAACATTATACATAAGTCAGCTAAAAATGATTGATGGATTTTACATTACTAAACCACTGGTAAGAGAATATCTGCGTGTTTACTATTTCGCTAGTCTTAACGCTCGGGAATAGCAGTGAATAAAATGGTAAAACTTTTAACACATTTAATACTTAAGCACAACTTAAATTATTACCACAATCAGAAACTTTAATCCCCACGGGACAATTTAACACATTTAGCGAATAAAATGGTTCCTAGTCTGGCATGATTAGATTTATCCAAAATTTCTGAGAGACTGATAACCGACTAGGAGAGAAGGCAGAATATATACAGATTTTGTGTAATTATCTCTAAAGGATGCGATACTTCACACCTTCTGGGTTGCGGAGAATTCAGAAATCTAAGTTTCCCGAGATGAAAGGTTTTGCTATTCGCTATACTGGCGTTTGCCGATGAATATCATACGACGTGAGCCGTACGAACGGGCCGTCTTAGATTGTCTCCCCCTGCCACAGATCACATACTTAAGTCCCCCTGAAAATGTAAACATCAAAGGTACGGGAATAATATTATCACCCTTGATTTTTCAAACAAACAAACAGTTTAGTTCTACGCGCGTCTGTCTAATTGCCGATAATTGGCAAATCAGCTAGCGTAAGAACTCGGGTAAGCAAACGTGATTCGCTCCCCTGCTATCTGGCATGTTCTGAAAGTAGGTAAACCTCGTTAGCGCAAGAAAGACATGCAAAATAGGCGTAGCTACAAATTATGAGTTAGATAAACAACAAAATTGCCTGGTTTTTCCGTAGCAACGTTAAAACACTAATTGAGGAAGCCAGGTGGTCGGATTTCTGAGGATATATTTACATTTCCACGTCACAGATACATGCATGCCTTAGTGCAAAAAGCTTCCTGCAAGGCGACGAGCTGCTGTAGTGATTCTTCTCTCCACATGGAATAAAAGGGCAGACATAAAGAAGAGGAGATTATACAAATATAAGATGTATCAATTCTACGTGATGCCATACTGTATGGCATTAAGGAGATAAAAGAACCAAATAGCTTGTGCGAAGGGGTGAAATTTTTCTGATAATCAGATTGCCTCCTATTAAAACGTTCTTTATAGAGTTTCCTATCAAAAGTTTCTCCTCTGACGGTTTTCTTACATCTGTTAATACACCGTTTCATCTGGCAACTATATCTTCCTCTAGGACCACAGCCATCTCGACAGGCTCGGGTTATAATGATCAGAGGCGACCTAAGTCCTCCAATTGTGGAGGAATACATATGTGGCCCACTGCTTCAGGTGGAGAAATGTGACTTGATAAACAGCACAAGCAGAAGAAACCCAGTTGAGTTCTCTGTCAGGTAAAGGTTATCCTGTTGTCCCACTTTATTGCCACATAAGAATCAAAATAACGACCGCTGTAAAAGAAGAATCTTCTAGTAAAATGCATAAAGCAGTCCTATTGTATGGATCTGAAACAGGTAGAACAACAAAAACAAATAATTCTTCTTCTTCTTCTTCTTCCGTCCTTAGCCACCGACCGTCAAATCAGTCAGTGGCCATTACGCCTAGTGGCGTCTTAGGGCAACAGCAGATAGGTTTTCTTTGCCATTGTTTCCCATCACGCCTATTGGCGTCTTTAGGGCAACGGCAAATCAATCCATTTGCTGTTGTTTCCGTAATCGAAGTGACTGGCAAACGGGTGATCAGCCCGTTGGTAAAAACAAATAATGTTATCCCCTAATAGTTTAAGGAGATTGAAATGACTTTGATGCGGACATACATCAGATTTTGCCCAAATGATACGTCGCCGATATAGTCGCGCAAGTCGCTACATCCTTAAATAATTTTACTTACGGATACGGAGTAATAAGAGGTTTATTTGTAATTGTGTTACGTTTGTTATAAATGTATGTTGTTGTTTTAAAAAAAAATAAGTTTGACTACAAAGATCCGATGAAGGCGTAGGAGACAGAGTACCATTATCAGGGCATGCAGCAGAAAGCGCGCACTGTAATTCAATCCAGTCATTTTTGTGTGCTTGTGAGGAGAGGTTATTTAGTGTGTAAGATAATGGACAATTAGGTGTATTAGAAGATACCAGGATAGTACCAGATAATAGACTGGTCTTAAAGGAAATGCCCCATTCTCTGAAAAGAGTAATGGTTTATCGAGGTCGAAGGTTAAAGTCAGGCTGTATAGATTACTGGGTGAGATGGTAATGTGCAATCCCAGTCATATATGATGCCTCCTCTCCCAGACCAACCTAAGACTATAGCTTACCTAGGGATTATTAATTATCAAACAAGTAACTTGAACCAACGTAAAGGATTTACTCGAAACTGTGGATACGATTAGTAATTTTATTTATATACATTATCTTTTTGTTATTCTTTTTGAAAACTCAATTAGAACTCAAAATAAACATATAGTTCAATTACAATAAATATTTTACAGTTAATTTATTTTTAATTATCAGAGTTAATCTTTCTTCTGTGGTCTTGGTCCTTGAATTAACTCTGTTCCACAATAAAATGTTATTATAATCGGTCTCTCACTTGTACTAGTTTTTGAATTCTTCCTTCAATGTTATTTAATTGAAATGTCCCATAGACTGATACTGACTGTCTTATTCTCTTGGTTGGTACCACTTAGTTTCATCATTTATAAAATGCTGCCTGGTGTGGATATATATATTATGAAGCAGCCCAAAACTGAGCCACTTATCTTTGAAAGCTCCCACTTTAGGACTTGTACAGCATATGTTGACTTGAGTAACCCCCACAGCTGCGGGTTCCCTAATCACTTGAGATGACAATGTTAGTGGCCTCAGTAATTCACAAAAAGGCACTTGTATAACATGACATCCAATCGCTGACTAGGTATCTACAGGATTTGATCTGACACTCAGGGCAGGATATGACATGAAATATATACTGTTCAAAAAAAGAAACGCATAGCTACTGAAGGCACATACATAGCCATAATTTTGACATTCAATAACTTTTTTAATTTAATGAGTCAATTGTTTAAATTGCACACAAGAATACCTTAGGGTTCAACCAATCAATTGACAGTTGTTTTGCATCTGGGTCAAGAGAGTTTTCTGGCGTACGGGCTTTACCGTTAGTATGGTGTGTGGCCTCCTCTTGCATCGATCAGCGACTGGCATCACCTGGGCATGGATGCGATCAGACGTCTGATGTGGGTCTGTGGGATGGCTGCCAACTCTTCCTGGAGAGCCTGGAACAGATCACGACGATTAGCTGGAGCAACGTCTAGGCGACAAACACGTCTATGCAGCTCACCCCACAGGTGCTCAATCGGACTCATGTCTGGAGACAGGGATGGCCAGGGAAGGGTGAGAATGTTGTTGGCAGTCAGGAACTGCGTGGTCAACCGTGCACAATGGGGTCTGGCGTTGTCCTGTTGAAACACAGACCTTCGGGCAGCCAAAAGTAGAAGGACATGGGGTCGAAGAATTTCATTGACGTATCGTTGCGCATTCAAGCCTTCTTCAATGTGCACCATTTGACTCCTTCCGTTGTAACTGATCATTCCCCACACCATTGCACCTCCACCACCGTGCGGCGGAGCTTCATCAACGCAATTTTGGGCAAAACGTTCATTACGCCTACGGTAGACCCTACGCCGTCTATCATGACGCTGCAACAAAAAGAAAGATTCGTCACTAAACCAGACACGTCTCCATTGATTGTCAGCTGCCCAGGGACGATGCTGGTTGGCCCAAAGAAGTCGATTTTTGCGATGGCGGCGCGTAAGGACAGGTCCTCGGTGAGGTCGTTGTGCCCAAAGTCCAGCGTCATGCAGTCTATTCCGGACAGTTTGATTAGACACATGACGTCCTGCAGGCAATGACTGGGCAGTTGAGGAAGCTGTTGTAAACCTGTCTCTGAGGTGACGAAGCCGAATAAAGCGATCCTCCGCTGCTGTTGTCACTCTGGGTCGTCCACTGCGATGCCGGTCTTCAACTGAGCCAGTGGCTTGGAACCGGTGCCAAAGTCGACTGATGGTACTCTGATGCACGTTCAGATGCCTGGCAACCTGACTTTGACTTTCGCCTGCTTGCAGTCGGCCAATAGCAATGTTCCTTAAACTTATCGATAGAGACGCCACAAATGTCTGCTTGAAAATGAACTGAATTTTTGTGTGTGTGTAGCGTTATTCTTTTATAGGGTTTCAGTTGCGTAGTCAGTGAATAGTGTTCACCCCAAATTTTGTTACTTTCACGAGCTGTGGTCAAAAATTGCGTCATAAACACTATTGACCACTGCGTTGTAACGATTACAAAAACAAACGCAATTCAGGTCAACACGTGCATTTGACACTGTAAAGAACATTTGAGGGTGGTTTTTATATACCCTAGCACCAAATTTTACTTACAAACTCATAAAAACGCGCCCTCGGATAGCTATGCGTTTCTTTTTTTGAACAGTATAATATTACCTAGGTCAGTGGTTTTCAACCTGTGCGCCGCGGAGCTCTGGGGCGCCATGACTGACGGTCAGGGGCGCCGTGGGTGGGCGTGCATTTTTTCGTATTTAGCTGTAAAGAAAACACAAAGCTGTGGAAAATTTCATTTTTAGTGTTTGTCAACCTGCGTGACCCCGGAGAAATTTCACTTTTGATGCTGGTCAGCTTTTGAAGTCCCGCTCCCCCGACCAGACTATCAACTTTCCGTGCATTCTCCTCGCGCGACCATAGTAGGTAACACGGTGATTTTTTGTTTTCAAACGTTTTTGATTGTGTTGTGAGTTTGATGTAAACTATGGAAAGATTTTTTAATTTGGCAAATGTTAGTAAAAAGCGAGAACTTGTTGAGGATGACAAGGAAAGTGGTAACGAGGAAAGGAAACGTAAGTATAGAAAATACGACGAAGGTTACTTAGATTTTGGTTTCACATGCACTCTTGTAAACAATGAATAGCGTCCACAGTGTGTTTAGTGTTTCAAAGTACTCTCTGTCGAATGTATGCTGCCTAGCAAATTGAAGCGCCATTTAGAAAGTGTTCATAAGAATGACGCGGGCAAACCAAGAGAATATTTCTCTAGAAAGCTGAGTCAAATGAAAGAACAAAAATAATTATTTTCTAAGCAGGCGACAATCTCGAGTAATGCTCTTCTAGTGTTCTACAAGGTAGCATACAGGGTAGCAAAATGTAAGAAACCCCATACGATTGCAGAAGAACTCGTTTTACCGTGTGCTATTGATACGGTGTCCATTATGGTTGGGGAGTCAGTGGGAAAACAGCTTTTGCCCATTCCCTTGTCGGACAGTACAATGAGCCGTCGAATTCAAGATTTAGGAGAGGATCTTAATGAACAGATTATAGAAAACAAGAGGGGAAAGGACTTTGCTTTGAGCTTGATGAGGCCACGGATAGCAATAGAGATGCTCATTTAATCTGTTATGTGCAGTTTGTTGATGAAAAAAAACTAAATGGGGGAAGATCTTTTTTGTAAGGACATAAATGCTGGTACGACAGGCAAAGATTTATTTGAAATTGTGGACAACTTCATGGCGGAAAATAAAATAGACTGGGCTCATTGTGTTGGTGTGTGTACCGATGGTGCTCGTTCAATGTCAGGCTGTTACAGAGGCCTACAAGCCCTCATCCGCGGCAAAGCTCCTGATGCTGTTTGGACCCATTGTATTATCCATAGGGAAGCACTTGCTTCACAGCATTTGAGTGTTGATTTGAATGAAGTCCTGCAAACTGTCATAAATGTGTTGAACTTTATTAAATCTCGACGTCATAGAGCTAGATGTTTCAGTAAAATGTGTCACGATATGGGGGCGGAGCATACGTCTCTCTTATTTTATAGCAGCACTCGATGGCTTTCTATAGGAAATGTATTATCGCACATTTTTGATCTTAGGCTGGAACTCTATTCTTATCTTGAAGAAGAAAACCATGTCAGTGCTAAGTGCTTTCTGGACACTGACTTCCTGTTAAAAGTTGCATACCTCTGTGATATGTTTGAAAGGTTAAACTCGTTGAATAAGTCTCTGCAAGGAAGTGAAACTAATTTGATTCAGCCTATTGACAAAGTTTCGGCCTTCAAAAAAAAGCTTCTTCTTTGGAAGAGAAAAATCAATGCAGGAAGAGAAATTGACTACTTCCCAGGTTTGTAGCAGTTCATTACAGACAATGAAATAGATTTTAGTGCAGATATTGTTTCTATAATTCAAGGACACTCATCTCAACTCAGTGTTCATTTTGAAAAAATAATTTCCTGAAAACTGTGACAGGTTTCAGTGGGTTCAAAATCCCTTCAGTGGTGATGCTCCTTCGGACATTCAGTACTGCAGAAGAGGAAGAACTGATAGAACTTTTATTAGACTCTTCACTAGAAGCGAAGCTTTCATCCATGGCATTGCCAACATTTTGGTATTCAGTAAAACAGGAATTCCCAAGCTTGAGCAAGAGAGCACTGAAGATATTAATTACTTTTGTAACCTCCTATCTCTGCGAGGCTGGGTTTTCAGCAGTGGCTGTCATAAAAACCAAGTTCAGATCAAGACTTGATGTGGAGAAGGAAATGAGGGTAGCTGTATCTAAATTGGTGCCAAGATTTGACAGCTGTGTAACAAATAGCATGCTCAAGTTTCACACTGAGGTGACTGTTACTTTATTCATCATTTTTTTTTTTTTTTTAGTTTTACTGTACAAGTGTTTTGTTATGGAGATTGAATCATGAGTGCAGTATATCAGTGAAGGATTTTCAGACAAAAATTTTAAAAAAGTTAGAAAGAAACTACTTTATCTGTGTTGTTTTCTTTTTTATAGTAAGGGTTATCAAAGTGCACTTTGTGTATATTTTTTCTTGTACGTGTAATTTTTTTTACAGATTGTCCAATAGCATTTTTTAAAAAATTACTTTAAAAAATTACAATGTTTAAAAGCCTTTTCAAAGTTCTCCTGCTCAAAAAAAGTTAGGCTAAATGTTGAAACATCGCTAGAGTTTTTACCAGTTATCCCACAGGGGAGCCGCAGAAAGAATGTAGTTGGCCAGGGGAACCATGGACTCAAAAAGGTTGAAAACCGCTGACCTAGGTAGTATCGTCCATCTATCTCCCTATCCAGACAGGAGGTATAGTGAGACAGTTCAGATAAGCTGTGGTTAACCATAAGAGACAGAGTAAGTAATAATTAACACGATTTATCCAATTACTAGTACAATATTCCAGTAAACTCAGTTTAACATTTATGTCCATGATTATCTTCATCACAAACACATAGGCCTTATGGTAAATGATGTGTGATATGTCAAACGATTCAGAAAATCAATTCTTTTCATTCATTCCTTCTTTCAGTTGATACAGTCTGATCCAGCAAGCATAAAATCTTGGAAAGCTTTCCTAAAACTATTATCTCATTCCATTCTGTCTTCTGATTCAGATACACAAATAAATTTACTAACACAGGTTGGGATTCCTTCCAGGAGTAGCAGAATGAGATTCTACACAAAACCACCATTTCCATAAAGCAAAAATGTGATAATATATTTATACATATCTATATTTAAAAAAAACTTACTTACCCTCAATCTCAAACAGACAGGCTTTCCAGAATTAAAACAGTCTGCTCACACATATGCTAATGGAAATGAAGCTTATGGCAGATGCTGCTAATCCGTGTCCTGTATTTTTTAAGTTTTGCGTCAAGTATGTCCGCCTTTCGTTCCATCCTGTTTTATATAGGTCACTAGCTACCGTCTCGGAAAGCATCTAGGCCAAAGTATTTTTCATTCAAGAAAAAATGTGTATGTTAGGCAAGGTGTGCTCGTACGAAAAATCTAAAATAAGTCTGGAGTCCTCATTTCTGAACAGATTCCCTCCTTTTGAGGCTTATATTACTCGTATGAATGAGCTCTATCAATTGAGATATCTAACGTATTCTATAGTTTATCCAACTTTTCACTGGAGCAGCCGAAACAGGGAAAAACACCACAAGGTTCATGCTCCACTGTCTTCTTTTCACAGTAACTACTTCTCTACACCACATCCAGTGAAAATATAGATATCTGCCTAAAGCTAATTATCCCTATTATCAAACCTGGTCCTTCTTTAACAAGGTACTCCATCTATGTTCTCGCACTGTCTTTTGAAATATTTCCTACATCTACACTTTCGTTGTCTCCATGTTGAATGGCCTAACATATCTCTGACCCTACGTGTACCAAGCTGGCGTTTCATTGGTCAGTTACTAACACGGGTTTTGGGCGGTGTATAATTTTCAATAATTGCCGAGATATGATTCAGACTTCACTCCAGTGGTTGTTACTTGCTTGTTTAAAAAAAGAAAGAAAGAAAAAAAAGAAAGAAAGAAAGAAAGAAGGAAGGAAAAGAAAGAAAAGAAAGAAAGAAAGCTACATCTTTGACAGAGTTGCCACAGTTGTAACGATTTCTTTTGCATTTTCCGACGTCGGTTAAAAAAAAAAAGAAAAGGATCCCGTTACACGCCCATTGAGGGATATTGGGAATATGGTGTTAGGCTCATATTTTCTTGACCATCGGCACACTAGGGGTGATGTAGTCAGAATCACGCCGGCCGCCTTAACCTTCCCAGAGTTGCTCTGGTACCCAATTCATGAAGCTGGGTCGACCCCAGAGCCGTTGGTGGTCTAAAAAAATCCCAACTCACCTTGGTATCGAACCATGGACCACCGAGCAGGGAAGACAGTGCGCTAACCACTGCGCTACCGTGGCTCAAAGACGTCGGGTTATTTCGAATTCACGTAAATTGGGGTCGGGTTAATCGCAACTGCACTATAGTTTATTGTTTCTCTCATTGCCAGTTTTTATATTGCAGACCCGTCTCGCGGATAGAGTTCCAGGCTATCGAGACGACGTTACTCAAAGAAGTTGATCGACAGGTAAATGAAAACTCCGGATGTTTTTGTTTTTATTTATATTCTCGTAAAAACGTTTGACATCAAACCAGTAATACATTATATCATCATTCTCCTTATGAGCTACATAAGGGGCGCGGAGCCGCCACTGCAATTGGCTTCTTAGAAAGCATGCGCCAAAGACCATTATGCTGTGATGGTTTATGTCGCAATATCTTCTTTTTTAACATGACCAGGTTGTCAACCTAATGAAAAACCTTACGATGGTTGTGTTTAACGACATGCTTGAAAGGGCTGTAGTCCAATTCTTTGTTTGTCTCCTAGGTAACGATGACCCACATCAGGGTTTCCATTGTTTGAACCTGTGTATAGAAGGTAACGATTGGATAAAAAGAAGCTATTACAACAAACAGAAGAGAAAATAACACGCGGGAAAGAGCTCTGGGGAAAAATATAACTTATCAAGTTATTTAATTTATTTTAAGAATACTTCTTCTTCTACGTTCGTCCTGAAAAGGACGTTTGTTACGCTGTGTCGCCGTTTACAGCGAAGCTGCGATATTTGCACCTTTAGGCCCGACACATCCGTTTTCAGCATGACATTTTTGGGACCGAGTTTGCCATCCCTCTTCGATCCCTACTCTCTCGGCCAGACTGCAGTGATGCAGCCTGTTTCCAGGACCACCACTTGGAGGTGGAGTAGGTCTTGGTCAGCTGTGCTTCGCTGACCCTGACGCAAGCAGTCAAGCTATGAGTCACTGACTGCATTCATCTCGTCTGCTGCGTCTTCGGTCCCCTTTTAGAATAGATCTACTACACCCTCATGCATGTCGTAAAAGGCCACTAATATGAGGTTTGGCACGGGGCTAGCAATCTCACAATTTAAAACAAACTGACACAGAAATGATCGCTGCTAACGCAAATGAATGCTTGGTACAGGCTTCTTGCAAGGGACCAGCTACAGTTGTGGCTCTATGCTCCGTAAGGAGCGCAAAGGAAAATGATGATGAAGAAGATGATGATTGATGACGATGATAAAGATGGTAATGATTGATTGATGATGATGATGAGGATCTACCTCTTTTATCATACCTCAGATTGGGTACATTCTAGATGAAACTTACGGAACCACCTGGACGCAATGCTCGAAGCCACAAGACTGCTTCTTCTACGGAGTCAACATGTTAGGTACTGGCATAGTGGGGGACATAAACCAAAGGTATTATTTACCAGTAATATCACTCAAGCAATCAATTAATCAATATTCTTTACCTCCTCAAGGAGCATAGGCCTCAACAAAAACATGCCAAGTCATCCTGTCACGTGCCATCAGCTCAAAGTCTTTCCAAGCCACAATCATCATTTGCATTTCTGTCTCGAGTGAGCTTGCCGTGTTTTTTTTTTTTTTTTTTTTTTTTTTTTTTTGTGGGGGGGGGGGGGGGGGGGCGGGGGGGTCTACTTCTGCCTCTTTTACCCTGTGGATTCTAGAACAAGGACTGCCTTGTAATGCTGCCAGTTGATTTCCTCAATGCATGTCCTATCCATCGCCAGCATCTTCTTCTCTTTTCTTGTTCCACTGGCACTTGTCTGGTTCTTGTCATCAATTCCACATTGGCGATCTTATCATGTCACTTCAATCCTTCCATTTTACGCAAGTATCCATTTATGAAGGTCTGTAGCTTATTGGTTGTTGTTCATGTTGTTATACCAGTAATAATATTTAAGGAAAAAAAAAGCCAAACAGAAGTAAAAAACGTTGTAATAATTAATAAAGAAAAACAGACACACCTTGAACCAAAAGACAGAATGCATGTGAAAAATACAACCCACTGTTGGCTAAAGAAATCAAAAGTGAGACACGTAAAGACTACAAACAAAACAAGTTGCACACGTAAGTAGTCAAGAAATAAGCAACAACAAACTCTAATGTAAATATTCATCACCAACAACGATCTGTTGTAAATAACGATAATAGCCCTTTCACAACAATTGACCATGGGTATGCGCCCCTGAGGTGACAGCCTTTCGATGTTTTCTCCTCTCTTCTGCTTGTTGTGTGAGCTTCTTTTCGCCTAATCTGAGGTGGCGCCGTAAATAGCTTCGCCACTTGGTGCGATCGGCAGCTTCATCTTCCCAGGTTGCTGGATTTATGTCCAGTGCCCTCATGTCTCTCTTGCACACATCTTTGAGCCTCAGCTGCTGTCGCCCAACTGTTCTTTTGCCTTCTGCCAGTTGTCCGTAGAAGATATCTTTCGGGATGCGACCATCTTCCATGCGGCGGACATGGCCAAGCCAGCGTAGTCTGCGAGGCCAGCACGTGAAAAACACGACATTTTTCACTTTATCTTTCCTCAATGGGGAAAGCAGACAGTTGCTGGACAATATGTAATTGACTGTGGGCTGCCCAGCTTGAAGCGGGCGGTAGCTGTCCAGTGAGATCCTAGAACCTCTCCCACTGTCGAAAGTCGCCCCTGGCGCCATGCCCTACGCCAATTGGGCAAAACGCTTATAACCTGTAACTGCTACTTCCTGTGTTTTGCCGACACCTATAGGGTGAAGCTGGAGTGTCCTCTCCAGGGCGCGAGCTTGGGCACAGATATGGAGATCAAGCTGTTGCCCATGCAGCATGTTCCCCTTCTCCACGCAGCCGGTAGATCCAAAGGAACGGCAGTAGCCGATACAGTTTGGTACCAGCCACGTCGCAGGAGTTGCCAGAATAATGTCGAATCAACATTAGACTGCCTTAGGGACTCCGACTCCCGGATTTATCCTCGGGGTTTACTCCCGAAGCCTTTTCCATAAATGGATATTCCCACAAGGCAGTGGTGGTTTGAATTCAGAGTTTCACGTTCTTTTAAATAAGCTACCAACCAGATAACAATGTGTTGTTAATAAATCACAAGATAAAAAATTACACTGAATGTTCTTATTATACCCTACAGTTAGGCTTACCAAGTAGGCTCTCCCCCAGATGGTGGATGGGCGGAGGCTAATGAAGCTAATGTTATGTTAAACAGCTTTCCTCCCATTTCTTAAAAAAAAAAAAAGAAGTGCATCATGGTCCTATAGGGAGATGTAACTTTTGTTTATTTTGTTTGCCTGTTTGGGCTTTTGTTACGATTACACTTCTGTCACATTTCGCTCATGTACAGGATGGCCACAAAGTTGGACTACCCTCATATACAGTTAGCCAATATATGTTGGCCGTGAATTATTCTGACTTTTGAAGAATATAGAACAGAAAATCAGGTTGATCATATATGCATAAACAAGATTGTGAGATCATCATTACATGACGTAAAGGTATGTAGAGGGTAGATGTGGCATCAGATCACCATCTTCCGTTAGCCGAAAAAAAAAGTTAAAACTCAAGAGGTATTGATGAGTATTATGGAGTCCCTCTGAATTTCATTAACTTAATAAAGAAAACTTATGAAGACATGAATGCAGATTTCTTCCTGAAGGACAACCTACGGAATCATTTGAGATTAAAACTGGGGTACGACAGAAACGCCTCATCACTATTTCTCTTCTAACTGGCTATAGATTGCGTTGAGGAAACTTCAACATCAGCCAAAAGAAATGGAACTCAATGGACTTTAACTAAACAGCTTAATGATCTAGATTTTGAAGACGACCTAGATCTTCTCTCCTATAAACGTAACCTGATGCAAGACAAAATAAATGACGGTATGAGAGGTCACATCAAGTGTGTTTGAAAAAACAGCGGAAAAAAAAGACAAAGATAATGAGAATAAATTTAGGAAACTACAAGAAGATTTCACTTGAAGAAACGGCCCAACACGAAATAGAATCATACATATATCTTGATAGTAATAAAGACAGAGCTAAAGGGACAGACAATAACATTAAAAACAAGGATTTAAAAGACAAAAGGAGCTTTCGGTGGTGTGGGAAATGAATGACGTCAAAAGAAATCATGTTCAACAGAAACATATGATTCTTCATCTCAAATGTCAAGTCAGTCCTCTTGTATGGCACTGAAGCAAAAAACAAGAAGTTACGGACTTTCATAAATAGATGCTGGCGCAGTAGAAGGATTGAACTGGTATGATAAGATCCCTAATGTGAAGCTGATGACAAGAACCAGACAAGTGCCAGTGGAACGAACGAACGAACGAACTTTATTTTCAAAGGATTCAGAATTGGGCACGTAGGCTGTTCTGACATTTTGCCCTTCCTCTCTCTCTCTCTCTCTCTCTCTCTCTCTCTCTCTCTCTCTCTCTCTCTCTCTCTCTCTCTCTCTCTCTCTCTCTCTCTCTCTCTCTCTCTCTCTCTCTCTCTCTCTCTCTCTCTCTCTCTCATCATGTATACTGTATTCTTTCATCCCCACATTTTCTTTAAGCATTATTTAGGCATTTATCATTAAAAAGTAATAGAACATTTGCAATATTCATCGTAATGAAAGTATGTTCAAACAAACAAACAAACAAAACCAAAACAAACAAACAATAAGACTGACAAAAATCGAATTCCTCATACGGTAAATTAGACAGTGATTTGAGGCACGGAAGAAGAGATGAGAAGAGGATGATCGCGACGGACTGGATAGACATTGATGAAACCTGCTGATAGCATTACCAGGCAGTCCTTGTTCTGGAAACCCCAGGGTTACGAGAAGTAGTGTCAAACTGAAGAACACACGGAAACAATATCAAAAGGCATAGATAAAAATAGGAAGAAACGGGAAAAAGCTTGAGCTGATGGGGCGTGATGGATGACTTGGCATGTGATGGATGACTTGGCATGTGTTTGTTAAAGGGCTATGCTATTTGGGAAGCTACAGGACATTAATTGATTGATTGAATAAATGATTGACTGAATTTTGATTGATTGAATGGTTGATTGATTGATTTGATTTGTTGATTGATTGAGCAATTGATTGATTGATTGACTGATGAATTGATTGATTCATTGAAAATACTTAGCGATTGATTAATTGATTGATTGATTAATCGATTGATTCATTGAAAATACTTCACAATTGGATTATGAAGCCTGTTATTTTATTTTGGTATGTTTTGTATTGTTCTTTTGTATTCTTACAAATATATGTAATGTCGCAAGAACGCCTATTGATTTTTTTTTACTGTTTTGTGTTGGGATAACGAGATTGTAGGGCCACCAAGTAAATGTTTCTTCAGATTATACGAGAGTTGCTTATTTTCTGTACTTCTGTACAACGCGGAATGCGGAGAGTAACAGAAAAGGAAATATGCAAACTGTCCTCTTTTCACACAACCCGCCGAAGGAAAATTCTTCGAATTTTTTGGCGGAATACTATCTCCAACTACTTACAAAGTGCAGTCAAAAAGGTCTGCACACCATCATTGTAGGCAGACGCTGGAACTTGGTTGGCCATGTCCTCAGAAGAGACCCGGACATCTTCACTAGAACTACGGTACTATGCTTTGGACAACAGACAGAAGACGAAAAAGCAGTCCAAAGACAACCTGGCGGAGAACAGTGGAGTTGGGCACAGCGTGAACGGTGGCCGCCGATCGAGCAAAGAGAGACTGTTGTTGCTTCTTGACAAGATGCCACAAGGCGTGATGACTATGGACTGTTTTGTCAGTCAGAGGCTAAGAATCCAAGAAAAAAAAAGTCAATGATTCATAGTGGCCTGATTCAAGTGTACGACAAATCTGCCTAGTGTAGCTCCCGAAAAAAAAAGAGCGAGACTACAACATGCTCCCTTATGCAATTCGTAACAGGCGACTAATATGAGGTTGTACATGAGGCTGACAATCTTATTATGTAAAGCAAATCGCTGGAGAAGACACTTCTGTAAGAGCACGTGACCACTTTGTGGGTGGTTTCCTACGGGGGGAACCTGCAGCGGTGGTTCCACAGGAAGTTAAAATGTAAATAAATGAATTGAATGAATACTATATATCTTCTTCTTCTTCTGCGTTCGTCCTGAAAAGGACGTTTGTTACGCTGTGTCGCCGTTTACAGCAAAGCTGCGATTTTTGCGCCTTTCGGCCCGAGACATCCGGTTTCAGCATGGCATCTCTACTCTCTCAGCTAGACTGCAGTCGTGCAGCCCGTTTCCAGGACCACCACTTGGAGGTGGAGTAGGGTCTTGGTCAGCTCTGGTTCGCTGACCCTGACGCAAGCAGTCAAGCTATGGGTCGCTTGAACTGTTGGCAAGAATTTATTAAACGCTAGACTTTGCAAAAGGAACCAGAAGTTAGAATAGACAGACACATTTACTTACCTAGGATGCATAGTAACACCTGACGGCGGAACAAGCAAGGACATTAACAACACAATGAATAAAGCGAGAACAGCCTTTGCTGTTCTCAACAACATTTGGAAGTCTTCCCAGTATAGCACAAACACCAAATTAAGACTTTATGAGAGCTGTGTACTTTCTGTGCTTCTCTGTGGTGCGGAATGTTGGAGAGTAACAGAGAAGGAAATGTCGAAACTGTCCTCCTTCCACACAATCTGCCTAAGGAAAATTCTCCGAATCTTTTGGCCAAACACCATCAGCAACCAAGAACTATTTATTCGGAGTAACTAGGAGGACATGCACACCATCATAGCTGGCAGACGCTGGAGTTGGGTTGGCCACGTCCTCAGAAGGGACCCCGATACCATCGCAAGAACAGCTATGCTATGGACCCCCGAGGGAAAGCGAAAGAGAGACCGACCAAAAACAACTTGGTGGAGAACTGTGGAAGCTGAGATGCAAAGAATGAACCACAGTTAGGGCAATGTACGAAGGATGGCCACCGACCGAGCAAAGTGGAATCAATTTGTTGCTGCCCTACAAGACGCCACCAGGCGCGATGGCCGCTGACTGCTTTGGCGGTTGGTGGTTTGATCAAAGAAGAGAAGAAGACTTTGCAAAGGGAAATAAATGTAATAGTATAAATGTATAACAATTAGTAAAGTTTACTTTACAATGTCAGATTCATGTGCAAAAATCTGTAATAACAAAAATACCTTATACATTTTAATAAGTAAACTGTGTACAAGTGAAAAATTATAAAAACTATTTAATAACTTTGATTAAAATTATTAAAGTTATATTTATTAAGACTTAAAAAAGTATAAATATAAAGGGCTTAAATAGTAATATTTCGTCATAAGAGTAATCCCGTGAAACTAGTTAGCGTGTGTCAACCAAATTTAGCTCATGACCACCTACTGAGCTTCAATTACCTGTGTGATTCTCCCCCCATACGATGTTAGTTGGGAAAATTGTACCTTACAGTGCGCACGTTTAATCTAAACTGTATCATATAAAGACAAAGTATTTCTGGTAGCTGCAAACCTACAAAATTCAACATTTAGATCGGTTTGTTTTTACTTCTGTGGTCCTCTCTATAAATTTCCTTATAATAAATTTGCTGTTATTTGTACCTATACCTTCGCATTGTTCATCACTAAGTATTGTGGTGTCTTTTCTGTGCTACATTTCAAGTCTTTGCACGTCTGGTTTAGCCATGCTTATTTTGCTGTTTGTCGTAAATTTATTTTGAGAGAAAGAGTCCGGTTTAGAGTGTAGAATGATGATGAAACTCAGTGATAGAAATGTATAGATTAAATATGATGCTCCACAGAGTGCTGGAGGAGAGTAAAGACAGACTTATTTACGACAAATCGTTTCTCTCAATCTTCTCTTCCACTCTCCTGGTCAAACAATTATTTGCCAGTTTTCCAGACACACGTCTGCGCTCACACCGATTTGTTGCTTCAAACACTCAGACAACGTGGATACAGCTATATTAAACAAATAGGGAATTTATTGGGCTTTTGGGTATTCCAACACAGTCCGATATAAGTTTATGATGTTTATTAACCTAAAAGATCAAATCACAAAAAAAAAACAATATCAAGTGTTACATAAAATTATCATAAGTACAGAAAAATGCAAATATCAAGGTAGGGAGGGGGTGAAGAAGATTGGTATCGACAAAGCCCTTCCCGCTTGTATTAGACAAAAATAAACCCAGTCTCAAGATAGATAGTTATCAGGAGCATAGGAAAGTTAACCCAACAGTGTTATCCCAATGGTGTCTTCCCTTTACTAAGCAAAGAAAAAAAAGGGGGGGGGGATGAAACAGAGTTAACTAATTATCCCACTAAAGGAACAAAGCCGGGTATACAGAAAAACGTATTACCCGGTAGGCAAGTTAACAAATGGTTTGTTGCAAAAAAAATTAAATCTCTGTAAAGTTTCTTTTCTTCTTTCCACTCTGTAAAGTGTCAGTCGGTGTGCTCTGTAAGGAAGAGTGGTGTGTTGTTGAGATCAGGCATGCTCCAGTCTACCCAGCTGTAAATGGGTAACTCACCCTAGTCCTGAGTTAGGGAAGGCAAAGGCTCCAGGGTAAGCAGGCCCTAAACTTGGTCACTCCAACCGACGCAGGATGGTGTATGTATGAAGTAGAAGTGTAGAGTGTGATTACCGCGAATGGTGTACTGTTCGTGTGCTGACCAATATAACCACTCATACACATGTGTCTACAAGGCACCAATGCAGACTGCTGGAATCTTTGTTTACTCAATTTATTCAGACGTACACACTGGGACATACGAGTACATCATGGTATGTTGACATATCAATTTGTAGGTATACATAGCAGATCTGAAGTCATGACACATTCAGAAATAATGGGCAGTACATCAAAAGTTCAATGTCATGATATATTATGGCCGCATCCCCCTATCTGACTAAACGCGTCAGTGAAGGCAGATCGGTAAATAACTAAGGTTACTTGACGTCCATAGTTTGTAGCATATATTATGAAACCACGAAAGAGGGGGTTTCTAGCAAGATTGAGATCTCCCTGTCACTGTCCGATAATAGGATAAATAATCTGTTCTCTTGGCAGTGATCAAAACATATGATGACCGAAATCTAACATGGCCGCCTCCCTGAGTTGTCGTTCACTCATTCATAGGAAGGAGAATATAAGCCAGAGTTAATTTATAATGGGTATATAAATGATTTCATAAATGTTCCCATACAGCTCTACGGTGATCAGGTTAATTCACGTAGCCATAACCGCTGTAGGAAAGTCTGTCATCTTTGTCGATACAAAACACGACCCTAGCGATACGAAGCACAATGTTCCATCTAGGTCGAATCGACATGAGATCATCAAAATAGGGTCTGGCAATACATGGAGTCCGAATTATACATTGTACCGTACCTTAGGAGAGTCTCTAACATAAACTATAGTAGAGATACCATCTCCTGTAGAAGAAAACCACTCCATGAATTATATTTCCTTAACAATCTACCAGCCCTTTGAAAAGTGCGTACCAGCCATTATCACGGTACATCGGAACTCATCACGACTTGTCAAGACAACTCATACTTCCGCTAGACCGGAATAATAAGAATCTAGTCCCGCCTACCCATCCAAAATATACAATATAGGACTGATTCTACTTGTACTAATAATATGTAATACATATGAATTCAGGCCATAAACATAATAAGCAAATTAATATATTTTCTGGCCCTAAAAAATAAGTACAAACGTAAGAGCAATCCATGCGCCGGATCAATATCAAGAACGATTACTCCTATAATCAAAAGTGTGAATCAAACATGGATTCTCTCGCTTTTACCATAGACAGCATTTTCATACACAAATGAATGAATGTCTATATTTTTTTCATATTAAATAGCCATATCGATTTTTGTAATATGTGCGTCAAAATATGCACGCAACAGATTACCACACCCCTCGGGAAAAAAAAAAATGGTACATTTTTTTTTTTTGAAACACATCTAGGAGCAACATACAATAGGCTCACAACGCACCAATAACAATGCGCAGATGATAAGCATAAGTTTTATGACCTTAGAGAAAGTACTTCTCTAAGTATAAATATTTCCAGAGAGGTGTCACCAACGCATACTACAATATTAGCAATGACCCAATTTCCACATTAGTTTATACATAAATTTCATCTAAGATATCTTAACATCATGATCATCAAAGACGAAAAACATTGAAAGATCAGCGGTGAATAAATATCAATGAACCGCTAAGTAGTGTTACAATCAATATATGATATATTACATATGTGTACACATTTCAACATAGAAACAACCGTATCAAAGTTGTATAACAGTTATGAATCATGTGGGCATCTAGACAAAATATCTGCCATCACATTTTCTGACCCACGGATAGCTCGCACCGAAAAATGAAATGGCTGTAGAGCAATCGCGTATCGCGTTGATCTCGCGCTCTTCAGATTTTTACTCTGAATAGCCGTAAGAGCTTTCTGGTCAGTTTCCACAATGAAATGCGCGCCCAGAAGAAATCTTTGCAGTTTAAGGATTGACCAAACCATAGCCAATAATTCACGGTCTAGGACCGAGTAATTCTTCTCTGCGGCATTTAATTTCCGAGAAATATACATCACAGGATGCAGAGTTCCAGAGTACTCTTGCATTAGTGCAGCTCCAATCCCGGTGGATGAAGCGTCACTACGAAGAATAAATGTCTTATCCTTAGAAGGCAATACTAGGATAGGTGAAGTAGAAAACATAGTTTTAACCTTATCCAAAGAGGATTGACATTCTTGAGTCCAATGGACTACATTAGGAGACCCTTTCTTTAGCAAGGAAGAAAGAGGTGACATAATGGAGCACAGATTCGGGATGAATCGTCCATAAAATTGTATTAGACCTAAGAGACTTCGTACTTGCTTTTTAGTCTTAGGAATAGAAATGTTAAGTATCTTACTTGTATTATGGTCTTCTGTTTTTAAGAACCCATGACCAACACGGTGTCCTAAGAAAGATATTTCGCTAAAACCAATACATGCTTTCGATGGTTTCGCTGTCAGGTTATGCTCGCGTAAGATAGACAATAGTTCATTTATACCATTATAGTGATCGTTCCAAGTATCACTGAAAAGACAGATGTCATCAAGATACGCAATGACATCTGAGCGATGAGATAGGATTCGACGCATCATGCGTTCAAATGTTGCAGGGGCGTTCATAAGACCGAAAGGCATGAAATTCCATTGGAATAGACCCCTAGGCGTCGAAAAAGCAGTAAACGGTTTGGCGTGTTCGGATAGTGGAACTTGCCAATATCCCTTAGACAAATCGAGTTTAGTAAAGAAGTGAGAATTCGATAGTCTCGTAAGTAGCTCTTCTAGTAAAGGCATAGATTCAGCATCGAATTTAGTTACTTGATTCAATTTGCGATAATCCACGCAAAGACGTATGTTATTGTCTTTTTTTCGTACTATAACCATCGGCGAAGAATATGCTGATGTGGATGGTTCAATAATTTTAAACTCTATCATCTCATCTAACTCTTTCTCTACCTGTGCTTGAAAATGTATCGGGATAGGATACGGTCTGACTCTTATAGGACTATGGTCAGTAAGAATAATGTCATGTTGAATGACATCAGTTTGACCAGGAATGTCAGTAAGGACATCCTGAAATTGTTCTAACATAGTAGAAACTTGTTCCTGCTCTCCTGGAGATAATTCTGGAGAAATTGCAACATCTTTCCATGATTCATTAGAGTGAAGAGGAATCAGTGGAAAAGGTAAATTTACATCCGAGAAACTCGTTTCCTCATCCTGTATTACTGACAGAGATGAGTACTGTCCATGTTGGACTGGAAAATCGTCCGTTGCCTGGAAAACAGGTTGTAAATAATCAGGACGTTCATGGAATTCCGTGAGCATGTTGATGTGGAAGGTTTTACGCTTCCCGTCAATATCGACGATATAGTCAACATCGGAAACTTTTGATATTATATCGTACGGACCTTTCCAAGAAATAAGAAGTCTATTTTCCCTACAAGGTAGCAAGACAAATGCTTTGTCACCTGGACAAAGTTGTCGCAAACATCTCTTTTTATTGGCAAATTCCCTTGCCTTCTGTTTCGCAAATTCAGAAGAAGCAGTTGCCAATTTGCATGCTTCAATAATCTTGTGTCTAAGTGCGATGACATATTCATAAGAGGATTTTGTGTCATCGACAATATTATCAGCAGTTATAAGATCATGAATTAAGGACATGGGACCTCGCGGTTTTGCGCCAAAGACAAGTTCAAAGGGAGAAAATCCTGTATGTTCGTTGGCGACCTCTCTATATGCAAAGAGAGCCGCGGGTAAAACCCTATCCCAATCCTGAGGATGATCTTCTGTTATCTTACCTAGTAGGTTTTTCAGAGTTCTATTCAAACGTTCCACCATCCCATTGGACATAGGATGATAAATACTACTCAGCGATCTCTCTATCTTCAGAGTCGACATTACTTGAGACATGGTATCCGATATGAGTTGGGTACCATGGTCGGATAATATTTCTGCTGGAAACCCCAGACGAGAAAATATTAACCAAAGAGCATCTGCGACATCAGCAGTAGTTATGCTCTTTAGAGGAACAGCCTCCGGCCAACGTGTGCACATATCAACACACGTCAAAATAAATTGGTGTCCTCTAGCAGACTTTATCTTAAATGGACCAATGATGTCTATCGCCATTTTTTGAAATGGCCGAATGGGAATGTCTGCAGCCTGAATAGGTGCATCATGGCGTGGACCTCTGGATTTAATCTCTTGACATACTTTACAAGATCGACAATAGATTCGTATGTCCTTATTGACAGCAGGCCAAAAGAAAGATTGAAGAACTCTAGCTTTAGTACGGGAAAAACCCATATGTCCAGCACACTGCGAATCATGAGCGTGCTGTAAGATTTTAACTCTCATATTTTTAGGCACAAGGATTTGAGAATGAATGGACTTAGCGGAGTCTTGTACCATACGTACAAGTACGCCATTCTTCATCGTAATCCAAGATTTACGATTTGTATCCTTATTCGGATCACCTTTTGTTGCCAGAGTAAAGAATTTCTTTAGAGTAGGATTATCTTCCTGCTGTTTGATAAAGGAATCGTGGGAAATCTCCAAGGGATCATCTTGGATCTGCGCATCATTATCTTCAGAATGTGAAGATTGTGGCATATTAAGAGCTTGAGCCCTAGTGATTACTGCATTAGCAGATTGCATATTAACATTTTCCCAATTAGAAATTTGCTGTGGAGTGCATTCTTTCACTCCATGAATGCGACCGATGATAAGATCAGCGATCGGATTCGGCAAGAGACATGCTTGCACCTCTCCTGTAAAGAAAGGCGTAGCAATATTGATAATGGCAGTGGAGTACTTCTCCAATGTGCCACCAAATGTTACACATTTGACTATATTGCCTGTAGCTCGAGAAGGATTTACGAGTGATTGCCTCACTCCAATGGTAGTGCACCCCGAATCGAAAAGAATTGATACCGGAGTACCATCTATTAGGCCCCTATTAAAGACAAGAGCACCCCTTCCATTATGCGCAATTGACGCATGGAGAGCGGGAAGCGGGTGACCGCAGCTTAAAGTAGACACTGTGGTTGGATCGAATAATGTTTTGCATTGCGAACACTCAGATGCTCTAGCAAAATCGAAAGCGGAATTTGCTACACTGTTGGAGTCTTTTTTATCATTATTCTGATTATCGGTGTCGTGGAACTCCTGTTGTGCAGAGTTAGCCTGGTAATAAGATTTACCATGTCTTTTGTGTTGTGATCTACCTCGGTTATAATTGTCTCTATAATTATTATTGCCTCTGTTATAACCCCTATTTGGGTTTGAATCATAATATTCATGATCATAATCATCACGCTCGTTATATTGAGTATCCCTGTAATATTGTTTCTGTTGTCTCCATGAAGCACTTGGGTAGTTCCTATAGCCTCTCCCTTTCCGAGAATTTCTAACATTATGGGTACCCCTCGCGTGTCGAGGACTATCAGCTCGATTCCAGTTCTTCGAAGAAGAACCCTGATTTGAGTGGTTATCTTGGTTTTGATACTTATTCCAATTAACCTTTTTATCAAATTTATTTTTAGCTCCTTGGAATTTGTGTGAGTAATTCTGATTATATTCTGTTGCCGAAGCAACTGGCATACTCTCTTTAATGTTAGAGTTACTAAGAATCATGTCAGGGTGTGCCGTGGCATACTGGTCACAATATTCTTCCATTTGCTTTATTGTACCAGGTTTACGCTCATGTAAGAACTCTAGGAATGATTTATTTACAGAAGACATGACCTTGTCTCTTAGCAATAAATCCGTAAGACCATCAAATGTTTTCTCTGTTTTGGATAATTCAATCCATCGTGAAAGTGTAATTCGTGCTTTTGAGATGAAATCTGAGAATTCTACACCTACCTCAGGTCTCATTGTTTTAAACAAAAGACGGTAACCTTCCTCAGACAGCTGATATCTCTTTATCAAAGCTGCCCTAACAGCATCATAATTATCTTTGTCGGCCTCTTCAACAAAATATAACTTACTCAGAGACTCCCCTTTTAGATTTTCAGACAACTGATTCACATACTGTGATTTGTCAACATTATGAGATCGACAAGCCCGTTCAAATCTAGAAAGCCAAAATGTTATGTCATCACTGGTAGGGTTAAACGCTGGTACCTTGACCTTGTACACAAAGGGTTTACCATTACTACCAGATGCCTGATTAACATTACTCATACATGTCAATTTTAATTTCTCTAATTCAAACTCATGTTCTCTTATTGCTTTTCTCTCTTCAGCTTCTCTATCTAATCTTCTCTGTTCTGCAGCAGCTTCTAATTTTTTCTGTTCTGCAGCAGCTTCTAATTTTTTTCTGTTCTGCATCAGCTTCTAATTTCTTCTGTTCTGCATCAAATCTCCTTTCCTCCACTTGCATCTGCAATTTCTTAAGTTCAGCAGCAGTATCAGCTTCTTTTTCTAATCTTTTTTCTTGAGCTAGAGCTTTCCTTTCTTCTGCAGCAGCTTTTTTTTCTTCTATTTGAAGTTTTCTCTCCTCAGCCGCAGCTTTTTTTTCCTCAGCAGCAGCTTTTCTTTCTTCAGCAGCAGCAGCAATTTTTTTCTCTTCTGCAGCTAATGCTTTGTCATATTGAGCAACAGCCCATTGTTCTAAGTCTTTTCCAGTCTTATCAAGAGATTTTCCTTGTGCAATGAAATAATCTAATGTAGACATATTGTCTTCTTAAATCAGAAACCTGAAAAAGTAAATAAATTACCCTCTTTCACGTTAATGAGAGACAAGTCTATACCATAGACTTAGTCTTAGTCCAAACTTGTATGGTTTATAATAACCAATGCTAACTTGAGTACCTATGGACACAATAACTGTATCTCAAATACTGTGGGAGACAAGCCTTACAAAGGTCTTGTATACCTCAATGTAATCAAAGATCACTTGAGTACCTGTGGAAAAAAATATTTCCCTTTACCAATCACTTTGGGAGACAAGCCTTACAAAGGTCTTGTACATTTTGTTTTATAACAATAACAATCATAAAGTACTGATCTGTACTATACTATCAGTGTATACCACTATACGTCATATGTCAACTAAAGACATTACAAAGGACAAACAAGAAAAGACAATATGAACACATTTGCAGAGATCAAATTAAATTAAATAGGAGAAATGAAAAAAAATGATCACAGAAACCGTGATGATAACTGCAATAATAAAATGATAAGACAAATAACGCCACAGTGTATAAACATAAGGGTGTAAAAAACTGAAATGAAAGGAAAGATGAGACCTACAATTATACAAACAAATCAAACAAAAATAAAGAACAGAAAAAATGTTACAAATACAAATATGAAACAGTCGTCACAACTAACCAAATATTTGCAAACTATGTTGCATGCAAATTTCAATTAAGAAATTGCTCCCTATCGAACGCCAGAACAAGACCAATATCACTCGGTATTTCCTGTTCTAGTCACCTCCCATCCAGGCCCGCAACATATAAACACCTACACATATAAACAAATAACACGTAAGCATAAATAGCATATAGCATACAATATAATTTATGTCATGAATGGAATGTGTTGCAGGTATAGTGTTGTAAAGCAGGCACAGTTTATTTTAATACTAATAACTTGCCACTTTATTGAGTAATAGATTTAATTCTAAAATATTACACTGTCAATTTTTTCTCTTTTGAGCATATGAAGATCCAACGATGAACTATGCACTTTATGTTCAACAACACTGTGATTCTTCTGTACGTTGAGAAATGTCAACAATACTGCTCCAGATATTTTCTACACTTGATACCACTGTCCTGTGTAATACTGTCTGTACAGCGAAAAACTGTCAACAAGCGCTGACCTAGATACAGCATCCTATCGGTAATACAGGTCAAGCTGACATCGACTGTATAGCTGTCCTACTGGTGTTGATGTGTTCAAACAAATGTTCTTTCAGCTGTAAACTGTGATTCTCAACACAAAACTGCGTAAGCTGGACCCAGGAATCTGGCTCGCCACTGTAAAGTTTCTTTTCTTCTTTCCACTCTGTAAAGTGTCAGTCGGTGTGCTCTGTAAGGAAGAGTGGTGTGTTGTTGAGATCAGGCATGCTCCAGTCTACCCAGCTGTAAATGGGTAACTCACCCTAGTCCTGAGTTAGGGAAGGCAAAGGCTCCAGGGGAAGCAGGCCCTAAACTTGGTCACTCCAACCGACGCAGGATGGTGTATGTATGAAGTAGAAGTGTAGAGTGTGATTACCGCGAATGGTGTACTGTTCGTGTGCTGACCAATATAACCACTCATACACATGTGTCTACAAGGCACCAATGCAGACTGCTGGAATCTTTGTTTACTCAATTTATTCAGACGTACACACTGGGACATACGAGTACATCACGGTATGTTGACATATCAATTTGTAGGTATACATAGCAGATCTGAAGTCATGACACATTCAGAAATAATGGGCAGTACATCAAAAGTTCAATGTCATGATATATTATGGCCGCATCCCCCTATCTGACTAAACGCGTCAGTGAAGGCAGATCGGTAAATAACTAAGGTTACTTGACGTCCATAGTTTGTAGCATATATTATGAAACCACGAAAGAGGGGGTTTCTAGCAAGATTGAGATCTCCCTGTCACTGTCCGATAATAGGATAAATAATCTGTTCTCTTGGCAGTGATCAAAACATATGATGACCGAAATCTAACATGGCCGCCTCCCTGAGTTGTCGTTCACTCATTCATAGGAAGGAGAATATAAGCCAGAGTTAATTTATAATGGGTATATAAAATGATTTCATAAATGTTCCCATACAGCTCTACGGTGATCAGGTTAATTCACGTAGCCATAACCGCTGTAGGAAAGTCTGTCATCTTTGTCGATACAAAACACGACCCTAGCGATACGAAGCACAATGTTCCATCTAGGTCGAATCGACATGAGATCATCAAAATAGGGTCTGGCAATACATGGAGTCCGAATTATACATTGTACCGTACCTTAGGAGAGTCTCTAACATAAACTATAGTAGAGATACCATCTCCTTTAGAAGAAAACCACTTCCTGAATTATATTTCCTTAACAATCTACCAGCCTTTTGAAAAGTGCGTACCAGCCATTATCACGGTACATCGGAACTCATCACGACTTGTCAAGACAATTCATACTTCCGCTAGACCGGAATAATAAGAATCTAGTCCCGCCTACCCATCCAAAATATACAATATAGGACTGATTCTACTTGTACTAATAATATGTAATACATATGAATTCAGGCCATAAACATAATAAGCAAATTAATATATTTTCTGGCCCTAAAAAATAAGTACAAACGTAAGAGCAATCCATGCGCCGGATCAATATCAAGAACGATTACTCCTATAATCAAAAGTGTGAATCAAACATGGATTCTCTCGCTTTTACCATAGACAGCATTTTCATACACAAATGAATGAATGTCTATATTTTTTTCATATTAAATAGCCATATCGATTTTTGTAATATGTGCGTCAAAATATGCACGCAACACACACACTTACCGATTTCAGCATCAGACAATCCCTAGAATGATAAACACAGTAATTAAACTCTTTACAGGTAAAACTGTCTAGTCCTTCTATGTCCCGCCCCAGATAATGCGAGGATTCACTGAGAGCAAATATTCCCGCTTATCGTCGTACTTGAAGTTCTAAGAGTTCTTGTGTTTTATTATAAAGAAACGAGTCTATGGGATGGCACTGACGCAGTTCGACATAGGGGTGAAAAATGAGGTGATGGTATAATCCTTCACTGTGTGATGATAGCCACTGACCGGTAAAGTTTTTAATCCAGTGAGGAAAAACTAGGCTCAGTCACAGTCAGGTAAATCGGTAATCTCTCACAATAGAGCAGTATATAAACTATCGCTACTGGCACTGTTCATCTTCCAGTTTATCTTACAGATTGTAATTTAATTTGATGATAATAATCAAATGATCTTTCTTTCATGTAATCATGTTAGCTAGGCCGCACCGGACCACCACAAGATTTACTTTTAAAAAATGTCTCATCAAACTGTCTGGAAGTTTAAGAACCGAGTATGGAAACTCTGAAAGATTTCGTTATTGCTGGGATTGCAAAAGGTGGTCAATCTAGAGAAAAAGATAGAAAACCCATAACAACATAATCATACTTTAAAAAACAAATAATCTTCTAAGCGCGCGATAAATTTCCCGTTAAGCCTATAATACACTCGAGTATTTAATTATGTATTTAATAAACACTGCGCGAGTTCTAGTGGTTAAATCTCACATCTATAAATATAGGACTTAACTAAATTTATTAATTATAAATTCCTTCGCGACTTTAAAAGTTAATTTAAGCATTAAACATCTATTATCTTTTTGGAAATAGTATAGCAGGTATATCATTACATTTACAACTGGAACTATCTGGCTGCGATCGGTTCCGTGCTTAACACCGAGATGCGAAATCGTTTCAGGGACCACTACTGTCTTTGATAGCATGCCGCCCGTCCTTCCTGAGATCTCCACCAGTGTCTTTCTTCTCGTCGCTCTGGTCTATCTTGCGAGCGGTTGAGTGTTCGCGCGGAGATGTTAAATACCTGCGAGAAACTGCTTCTCTGCTCGGGGATCGTCTCGGTGTCTTTGATCTCGTGCCGCCTACTAAATGAGTCCCGGTCGGTTCGCTCTGGCGAAACGAAAAGTTGCAACAAATGTTCAGGGGTTCTAATGTTATGAAAAGCTAAAAGTCCCTTTAAATCATCCATCATATCAGGGAAAATTACCTTGTCGAACTAGACGTACGTCACAATCGTCCCCACTTTTAGACATGAAACCATTTTTCATGTTTCATTTTTTGACAATGGAGGGGACCTGATTGGTCATTTTAGGATGAGTGGTATCTTCAGTTTGCTCTTCTTCCTCTGTAGACCAGTTTCTACTCAGGAAATCAGCCCCGACATTCTGTCTTCCCGGAATATATTCCACTTTGAAAGAATAAACGCTTAAAAGAAGCGCCCAACGCATGATCCTTGCGTTAAATTCTTTACTGCCACCCAGAAATACTAACGGAGCGTGGTCTGTTTGCACCGTGAAAGATGTACCATAGAGAAACTCATGGTGGCGTCTGATACCGTCAATCAGAGCGAGACATTCTCTTTCGACTACGCTGTAGTTCCGTTCAGCTTTATTTATTTTCCGACTGCCATAGGCAACTGGAAATAGCATGTTTGGGTCACTGTCATCGGCTTGAAGCAGTGTTGACCCGATGCCCTGACCTGACGCGTCGACCCGTAATACAAAAGGTTTGTTGAGGTCAGGCAACCTCAAAATGGGGTATGCAGACAACTGTCCTTTCAAAGTGCTGTACGCGTGTTCGCACTTTTGATCCCATATGACCTTATCAGGACAACCTTTCTTTGTGAGGTCAGTCAGAGGTGCTCTCAGTCCGTTGAAGTGTTGGATGTATTTCTGGTAATATGCACATAATGATATGAAGGAACGTACGTCTTTCTTCGTTCGGGGTCTTTTGGCTGCAGCTATTTTCTCCATGTTCTTCTTAATAGGCCAACTGCATCCGTGAGAAATAGTATGACCCAGGAAGTCTAACTGTTCAAACCCGATGAGACATTTGCTAGGTCTGGCTGTGAGACCCGTTTCCTGTAGTCTCCTGAGGAGCATAGCAAAGGTAGCAATATGTTCTTCATAGGTTTCCGATGCAATTAATATGTCATCCATAAAATTATGGATATGGGGACTTTGCAAAGGTTCTAGAAGTTTCCTCATCATCCTGGTGAACACTCCTGGTGCGTTATGCAATCCGAACGGCATCACATTAAATGTGTAATGTCCTTCACTAGTGCTGAAAGCTAACAAAGGTTTAATTTCCTCCTTGACTGGTATCTGATAATAACCTTTACTGAGGTCAATCTTGGAGAAAATCTTTGCTTTGCTGAGCTTGGTGAACAACTCAGAAACAGTTTGGAGAGGTTCGGGCTGGAATTCCGTTACAGCGTTTTGCAGCCGGTAATCTATACACAGCCGAACTTCCTTATTGGGCTTCTGCAACAGCACTACACTGGAACTGTAAGGGGATGTAAACTCACTGATAATTCCTGCTTGGCGCAGCTTGTCTATTTCTCCGCGAAGTGCATCAGCTTTAGCGTACGGTATGGGGTAAACTCTGGTTCGAACAAGGGTCTCGTTTGTTAATTTCATATCAAATTCGATGAGATTTGTTCGACCAGGTACATCCGTTAAGACTGTACTGTTTTAGTAGAGCCCTGGTTTCTGTTTGTTGTTCTGGTGAGAGATTGTCGCTGAACTTGACATCTTTAAAGGATTCTGTAGGTTGCAATGGATACTCCATGCAACCATCATCATCTTCCTCGTCTTCCGTTGCTATGGCGACGGCCAGGAGATGCTCGGAAGATGGCACCGGTCTTTCCAAATATTTCTTAAGTAGATTTATGTGGAAGACCTTCTCCTTTCCTTTGATGGAGATCTTGTAGTTGGTACGTGAGATCTTTTTAAGGACGGTAAACGGTCCTTGCCATCCGATGCGAAGTTTATTGTTTCCGGTTGGAAGTAGCATCAAAACTTTCTCCCCTGGTTGTAGTTCTCTCTCTTTTGCAGCTTTGTTGTATCTTTTAGTAATTTTAGCGCGGGCTTTCTTAAGGTTGGTAGTAGCTAAATCCCATCCTAGCTTTAGCCTTTCCTTGAGCTCAGATACATACTTGCTTGCGGAGACGACTGTCTCGTCAGCCTTTTGGTCTGTCAGGGACCGAAGTAAGGCTTCTAGTGGCCCCTTAATAGGTCTGCCAAATAAAAGTGTAGCTGGCGCGAATCCCGTAGACGCTTGGGGTACCTCTCGGTAGGCGAATAAGGCAGCCGATATATATAGGTCCCAGTCTTCCGGTTTCTCCTGACCCAGCTTACGTAACATGGTGGTGAGGGTACCATTAAAACGTTCCACGAGCCCATTTCCGGCCGGATGGTAGGGACTTGTGTGAATACGTTTGGCCCTCAAGATCTTAAAGATCTCCTCCATTAACAGGCTACGGAATTGGGATCCATTGTCCGTCAAAACTTGTTGAGGGAATCCCAACCGTGTAAAATTTTGCACGAGGGCTTCTGAGACATGCTTGGAATCTGTGCATGTTAGCGGTATAACTTCGGCCCACATTGTGCAAGTGTCGACTAAAGTCAGGATGAACCTGTGCTTTCTTTTGGTCCTTTCCATGGGTCCAATGATGTCGACAGCAACCCGTTCAAATGGAGTACCCACTATTGGCATTTGCCCCCATAGGTACTGGGGATGTCAAGTGCTTTGGTGCTACCCGTTGGCACTGGGCGCAGGATTTCACGTACCTGATAATGTCAGAGTTCATTCCTGGCCACCAATAGTGGTTTTTTATTCGCTGGATAGTGGCGTTTTGTCCCATATGTCCGCTAAAGGGAAGAGAGTGCCCCATTTCTAAGATCTGGCTTCTGTACTGCGTCGGTATTAGGAGCTGGTTATTCGCCGTGTCCGGGTTGCCCGTTCTACGATACAATACGCCATCCTTAGAAATGATGTCTCCGTTGTGTCTGGGGTCCTTAGCCATGGGCAGTTTTTTAAAGCAGAGCTCCAGAGTAGGGTCCTTTTGTTGCGCCTCCTTCAGTTCGTTCGGCAACAAATTTGGCGCAGGCTCCCTCTCCTTCTTGGCTTGCCCTCTTGTGGTTACCGTTGCCACAATCGGCTCCTTTGGTCTCCCAATAAACACATATCTACATCCCAGGATAACTGGGTAGATAGGATCATCCATAATGGCCGCTTTAATAACACCTCTGACAAAATCAGAGCGTATTTCTACCAGTGCGATAGGAAGCGTCCTGGGTGCGTCACTCTTAAAAACTCCACTGAGTTTGACGGTTTCCTCTGTCTCCTGACCTGGTTTGACTAGATGTCTAGCAACAATGCAACTAAAGCTTAATCCAGTGTCAAAGAGACAAGTAGTTGAGGTACCATTCAAAATTATAGTTCCTCGAGTTGAGGGTCGGTCCCCCTCAGGTTGAGAATCACTGACATTGACTCTACCTATCGAGGCTGTATGCAAACATCCAATGCGGTTTGCACCGGTTTGTTTGCCCTGATCAGACGTTCCTGGTGTAGGGGTCTTCCCTTTTCCTTGACCTTGGTGGCCGCGCTGCCACGTAGGCTTGGTGGGTTGATCAGAATTGTTGTTAGGGGGGTATCGGGTTTTGTAGAATTTCGATTTTTCCTGGGGAGGTCTCTGGGTATTATTTTCTCGTTGGTTATAATTCTGAGAGGAATTAGAGGAATAGGATGACTGCTCTAGATTTTGTTTACGAGATGGCTCATCTGTGGGTTTACGTTTTGTGCTTGGAAGTTCGGCCATTGCATTGGTATAGCGTTCTGCCTTATTGAGTATGTCCTCAAGCCTGACTGCGCCCTGTTCAGCCAAAAATCTACGGGTTTCGTTTGACAAAGTTGACTTTATCTGTTCCACAAGTACAAGTTCAAGTAGTCCCTCATATGTAAGAGGTAGGTCAGATAATTCAATGCACTTTGTCAAATAGCCCGTGAGACGTGAAGAGAACTGCGGGAATGTTTCCGCGCTCTCTTTCCGGCTGTTTCTGAACATTTGCAGAAATTTTCGGGCGGTCATCTCAAACCGCTCTAGCAAGGCCTTTTTCAGCATGTCGTAATCATGTTGGTTGGTTCCCAGCTTTGTATATACGTCATAAGCAGTACTTTTCAGTGACGTTGAGAGTTTAAATGCCCAGCGGGTACTCTCCAACCCATACAGATTTGCGAGCCTCTCGAATTTTTCTAGATAGCTGTCAATTTTCTCATTGGGACTAGGAAAAGACTCTAAAGCAAAAGACATCGCAGTTAATTGGGCAGACTGAGTGCTGGAGAGATCCATTGACTGCGACTGGGGCGAAGACGGCTCTCCGTTATTCGAAGTAGAGGCGCCCCGACTCTCTAAAGCCTTAAGCGCCAATTCATGCTGTCTTTCCTTGTCTCTCTCTTCGCGTTGTCTCTCCTTCTCTCTTTCCCTGCGGGCGTCCATCTCTGCTTCAATTTTCTTCTGCTCCAATTGACGATCGTCCGCTTCTTTCTTCCTATTTTCTTCTCTCTGTTGGTCCGCGTCATATCTTTCAAGTTCTTTGTTGACAAACAGGTTCGCGGCTTCTCCTTCTAATCCTGAGTCCTTCGCCTCCTGTCTCAAAATGGATCTTATCCTAATTCTCTCTGCCATACCAAAGAACTGGATGCTTCTAAGACTAGAGAATAGTAAGATGGAACAAGAAGGGGAAGAAACTCGGAACCGCTACGAGAAAAACCAAAGTAACAAATTTACTTGAGTTATCTCCTACCTTAAATGTGTTAACTTATCGCTGCTTTTATTGTCACTTAAGACTCTTAACGCAAGCGACTATGCCACTAAAATGGTAAGTTACACTAGAAAAGAATCTACTCTTACTAACAGTAGAGAAAAATTTATATTAAAACAACTTAAAGGAAAAAAAATTTTTCCCTGAAATTTTAATTCTCCACTACAAAAAACTCCCCCTGAAGTCAATTATATGAGAAGAGACGTTGTTAACTAGACTTAAAAAGTCAGAACAAGGCGTCTTTAGCTAAGCTCAACTCTTTTAACTTCAAAAACCCTTTAGAGACTGTAAAACAATCACGCAATCCCAGCAAATCTTATAAAGAAAAATGTAATGTTTCTCTGCCAGAGAATAATTTAAATAACTACTATTTTTGTTTATCCGTACTTTCTACTGCTGTGGAAAGAAAACAACCTGTAAATATGCTGTGTGGACGACCCAAATACTAAAAAGCGTTGTCTAGGGGTGTAATTACTTATTTATTTTTTTCCCTAAATCACAAAGACAGATCACTCACATTCTATCTAGTTAGACCCAGACTTAGATCAGACTCAAAATATCTTTATCCCGGCTATGCGAATGCCTCAAATGTAGCTCAAGATGCAGAACCAGCCCACAAATATGTGTGCATCAAATGTATCTCAAAATTATCCCGGCGAGCTAGCCAAATATTGTCGTAAATTTATTTTGAGAGAAAGAGTCTAGAAATAGTAGTCCGGTTTAGAGTGTAGAATGATGATGAAACTCAGTGATAGAAATGTATAGATTAAATATGATGCTCCACAGAGTGCTGGAGGAGAGTAAAGACAGACTTATTTACGACAAATCGTTTCTCTCAATCTTCTCTTCCACTCTCCTGGTCAAACAATTATTTGCCAGTTTTCCAGACACACGTCTGCGCTCACACCGATTTGTTGCTTCAAACACTCAGACGACGTTGATACAGCTATATTAAACAAATAGGGAATTTATTGGGCTTTTGGGTATTCCAACACAGTCCGATATAAGTTTATGATGTTTATTAACCTAAAAGATCAAATCACAAAAAAAACAATATCAAGTGTTACATAAAATTATCATAAGTACAGAAAAATGCAAATATCAAGGTAGGGAGGGGGTGAAGAAGATTGGTATCGACTAAGCCCTTCCCGCTTGTATTAGACAAAGATAAACCCAGTCTCAAGATAGATAGTTATCAGGAGCATAGGAAAGTTAACCCAACAGTGAATTTAATTACTCTGAAAGAGGTGTTACAATATTAGTCATGGTGGTAGACAAAAAATACTGTTATCCCAATGGTGTCTTCCCTTTACTAAGCAAAGAAAAAAAGGGGGGGGGGGTGAAACAGAGTTAACTAATTATCCCACTAAAGGAACAAAGCCGGGTATTCAGAAAAACGTATTACCCGGTAGGCAAGTTAACAAATGGTTTGTTGCAAAAAAAAAAAAAAATCTCCTGTCGTTCATGCACACTGTGCGGATCCACACTCATATACACCACACACTTACCGATTTCAGCATCAGACAATCCCTAGCATGATATACACAGTAATTAAACTCGTTACAGGTAAAACTGTCTAGTCCTTCTATGTCCCGCCCCAGATAATGCGAGGATTCACTGAGAGCAAATATTCCCGCTTATCGCCGGACTTGAAGTTCTAAGAGTTCTTGTGTTTATTATAAAGAAACGAGTCTATGGGATGGCACTGACGCAGTTCGACATAGGGGTGAAAAATGAGGTGATGGTATAATCCTTCACTGTGTGATGATAGCCACTGACCGGTAAAGTTTTTAATCCAGTGAGGAAAAACTAGGCTCAGTCACAGTCAGGTAAATCGGTAATCTCTCACAATAGAGCAGTATATAAACTATCGCTACTGGCACTGTTCATCTTCCAGTTTATCTTACAGATTGTAATTTAATTTGATGATAATAATCAAATGATCTTGGGTAGGCTTTCTTTCATGTAATTATGTTAGCTAGGCCGCACCGGACCACCACAAGATTTACTTTAAAAAAATTTCTCATCAAACTGTCTGGAAGTTTAAGAACCGAGTATGGAAACTCTGAAAGATTTCGTTATTGCTGGGATTGCAAAAGGTGATCAATCTAGAGAAAAAGATAGAAAACCCATAACAACATAATCATACTTTAAAAAACAAATAATCTTCTAAGCGCGCGATAAATTTCCCGTTAAGCCTATAATACGCTCGAGTATTTAATTATGTATTTAATAAACACTGCGCGAGTTCTAGTGGTTAAATCTCACATCTATAAATATAGGACTTAACTAAATTTATTAATTATAAATTCCTTCGCGACTTTAAAAGTTAATTTAAGCATTAAACATCTATTATCTTTTTGGAAATAGTATAGCAGGTATATCATTACATTTACAACTGGAACTATTGAGACGGTTTAATTTAATAGGTTTAAATTAACACAAAATCCAATGAAATAGAATGAATGAACTAGACCACTGATCACTTTACACAATATATATATTACCGCTTTGCACAGAAATAGAATTCACTGCAAATATAAATGAAAATCCATGGGATAATCTAGCAAGATTTCAAATATCGCTAGTGCTACTATCAAGTTCTGGCCAGCGAGTGATGAAGTGTATTTCTACGTGATCTGTATATCTACAACTGGAATGCAAGATGAGTGGGACATGAGAACTTTGACAGCTTTTTTGATCTCATGAACTTTGGGGGATCTGACCGCCAAATCCAAAGAGAGAAGCCGCCCCTTGCCTCTCGTATCTTCGCTCGCTGCTTGCGTCAGCTTTCCCCGTTCGCTCTGGCTGCGATCGGTTCCGTGCTTAACACCGAGATGCGAAATCGTTTCAGGGACCACTACTGTCTTTGATAGCATGCCGCCCGTCCTTCCTGAGATCTCCACCAGTGTCTTTCTTCTCGTCGCTCTGGTCCATCTTGCGAGCGGTTGAGTGTTCGCGCGGAGATGTTAAATACCTGCGAGAAACTGCTTCTCTGCTCGGGGATCGTCTCAGTGTCTTTGATCTCGTGCCGCCTACTAAATGAGTCCCGGTCGGTTTGCTCTGGCGAAACGAAAAGTTACAACAAATGTTCAGGGGTTCTAATGTTATGAAAAGCTCAAAGTCCCTTTAAATCATCCATCATATCAGGGAAAATTCACTTGTCGAACTAGACGTACGTCACACTGTTTTAGATTTGCTTATTATTTTCTTATTTAGCCTGTCGTATTCTTATTTGTCTTGCTTAGTTTTCGGGCTTGCATCCATCATTTCTTATATCTGAAGTGTCAATAACTTCTTCTTTGCAGTCCCTTTTTCACTGGTATACTTGATATTACGAGTATCTGCAATTTCTGATGTGTCGTTTACCATGCTGCAAACATTGGACTCATTGCATTTCCGGTCATTTTAAACATGTTCAGCCTTATATACAATAATATAAAAAAACTATATCTTATGTTTTCGGTCCAGATCTACACTGCAAAGGACAGTTATAATTATTAGACAGAATGAGAAACTGCTTTTTAAAATGAATTACTTTATAATAGTACTTTCAGTGTCAATATTAACCGTGCAGAATCTTAAATATTCTATTGCACTTTTACGTTTCAAGATGTTTACGTAATTATTAAAAGTGCATTGTAAAAACGTTTAAAAAAATTAAATTATAAATTATACATATCCGTTAGCTTTATAATAAGCTGCTAATTTCCCTTTAAACTGAAAAAATATAAAATTATAAGAAACTTATTGTGGCCCCCTTCCCCCTTTTAGAAATATGGCACTTACTGTGGCCGCATAGAAATATAGACATGACCCACGTTGAGAATCACTGGATTAGACAGTTGCGGCAGCGTCACAGTCGTATAGGACAGCGGCGGTCCCAACCTTTTGCAGGTCGCCTTCCCCATTAACACCCATGTTACAAATACGCGGCCTCCCTAATGAGATTTTAAAATAACATCAATAGTAATACAATACCTTTATTTATTAGAAAACACGGAAAGTGAATAATACAACAAATTACGTTTTTTTTAAATTTTTTTGCAGATCACTAAAGTCTAATGTATAAAGGTGACAATAAATTGCAAAACCATCATCATCTCATCGCAACCCGTAACCCGTCATGGGTCGTAGGGGTGCCATGGTGGAAGCATCAGCAGACAGGGTCCTCCACTGCTCTCTATCCTCAGCAATGTGTACAAGTGTGGAAAAACCGTGTCCCGCCCATTCTTTGATGTTATCAGCCCAGGATTTTCTTTGCCTTCCTCTTCTCCGTTTACCTTCGACTGTTCCCTGGAGGATCGTTTTCGAAAGGGAGTCATGACGAGTTACATGCCCAAACCAGGCAAGCTTTCGACGTTTCACTATTGACAAAAGTGGTTCTTGGTGGCCTGCATAGGTGTTTATCTTCTCTCTAACATAGACATTTGTTTTGTGCTCTTTATATGAGTTGACTTTCCATCATAGCATTTCAGTGGGCAAGAGGTTTGCTTGGCGGTGCCCATCTCCTCTCCAAGTATCCTTGCAGGTACATACAAAAATGTACCTGGAGCAATCTGGTTTTAAGGCGCCAGCCACTCGCCCTTCGCCCCTTCTCCTGTTAGTTTTTAAACGGTGCCGCCACGAGAAGGCCAGAAGTTGGACTTTTGTTGTCAGAAGCTTTGTGTTACGCACGCCTTAGGAGCATTTGGTCAGATATTGAGAGCTCGTCCTCAATTCCACTCCTGGCTATGACAACAATTGGCAAAACCATACAGTTGCACTTAAATCAACCTGCGGAAGATGCAACATAAAGATCAACACATCAAAGACAGAAACTATACAGATTAGACTATCAGCACTTAACATATATATCAGTAACATCAGGCTTAAGCAGGTTTCAGAGTTCAAATACCTCGGAAGCATTATTATTGAAAATGGAAGACATTAGTCTCAAGCCACATTTTTGTTTTTCTCAGTTTCACTGCTAACTTAAATATATTGCAAAACGAATGAGGTCAAAAGCGCGTGTAGCCTTTGGGTTATTCAATCTCAAAGAACACTCTGAGCAGAGGGACACAAGGAAACTATATACAGTAGAACATCGATATTCCGAACATCAATTACTAAGAACGTCAATACTCCGAACTGTTAGCATTATTGTAATGCTAGTTCTAAGAGTGACGAATGTGCCGTAGGTAAACCAGAATGTGTCATTAGCAGTAAAAAGTGTAGTTGAGAAAGAGTTTATATAATTAAATCTCACATTCGTCCAGTCAGTTCGTCAGTTTGCTTAGTGCGAATGTGATTATTTAATGTTTACATAGTTTTACTCCTACTGACCTATATCTATGGAGTCTTTATGTTTTTTCTTCTACTAAAGGGAAGCAGCATTTTTAAACAACTGAATCGAAGTGAAGAAATTTAAATAGATTTTCAAAAAACAGAAAGACAGCATTAGTTAGCCAAATTGCACGACGTTAAAAAGTCACCCATAACGGATATTTGAAAAACAAATTAACAAGCTTGAAAATTCGTATCAAAACTTAATGCAGATAATTTACGCATGTAGATAATCCGAGCATGTAGATGGTCTACGCATGTAGATGGTCTACCCATGTAGATGATCTACGCATGTAGAAGTATTCGCTGCACTAGAGGCTGAGTTCGTTTCGTACAAGCAACAAACTGAATGCTGTCTAAGTCAACTACACTTGCTAAAAATAGTTAGTGACCAGGCAACAAAGAAAAAAGTTAAAAATTGTCGCTGTTGAGAGTTCCATTTCTACTGCTACCAATTAACTAAATTTCATTTAATTACAACTCGGTGTCTTTTACTACTAACAGCACTTTTTGGCTCTGGAACAGTACTTTGATACGTTTCCAAAGTCCGAACAAATCCAAAGTCCAAACTATCCACTGTCCCAACTAGTTGACATTATGAAGGTTCTCCTGCACATGATAATAAAGATGACATTAGCGTAATATAATGCACCGAACTGTGATGGTTGATGGAGCTATTGTTCTCTGCAGAAAAATGTGGCTTAGCGCATCTTACAATGTGCCATACCCTTCAGTTCATCCGGTCGACCATGGTGTCTTTCTGAACTTGAATGGCTCTGACGTTACCAACTGGCGTATTGAAAAAATCTGGTACGCTGGACGTCAGTACAGCACAATGGAACATCTGATTACTGAATACAACAGTAGCAGGTAAAATATCTATCTATCTATCTATCTATCTATCTATCTATCTATCTATCTATCTATCTATCTATCTATCTATCTATCTATCTATCTATCTGTCTGGCCCCCAAACCCCGTATTTGTATTTATCTTTCATATTTGTTTACTTAGTTCTCACTTCCCTTCCTTTTTGTTGTTGCATATTTGTCCCGGACGAAGATCTTGTGACCGTAGCGTAGGCTGTTTTCTTGTCTGTCGTCATAGTAACAACTTTGTTTTTCCCCTAAAGCCACCGTTTACCGCTGTCTTACTATAGTCCTCCTATTCTACCAAGGGCCGTCCGAAAAGCCCAGTTGGTTATAATAAGATATTCTAACGTCTCACTGGGGTCGGAGTGTCTAAGTTGTATGGCGTCCTTCTATAGGTACCGGGTTCGATTCCCAGTTGAGGGAATATAATTTATGGAAATATTTTTTTTTTCAGAACTAGTGGTCTTAATGATGTCATTATCCCCCCTGGTCTCCTGAATAGTTGAGATCGGATGCCTAGCCTTCTCGGATACGGGCGAACAAATAGGAGTCCCCGAGTGCAAGTTGCGCACGTTAAAAATCCCACGGCAGTTGGAAATCGTAAAGAGTAGGCCTGTCAGGCCGCTGCCCTGGCAAAATTTAAAAATCAGAAACCTACCCACAACAAAAATATTTATAGAATGTGATTCCTATATACACACACTGGTGCTACGGAGTTCATGCACTGTGCTGAGATCCTCCTTGTGAGATCTAAGGGAGGAGATCGGAGCACTGATGGAGTATTCCGCGCGAACGAAGATAGTCCTTAAAAAAAAATTCTCATGTATGCCTTTAACGCGATATAGAAGAAACTTAACTGTCGCAGGTAAGTCTAACAACAATTACAGGTAATCTCCAAAGCAGATGCTACCGAATGGGAGCGTAGTGTGGTGACCGGTTCTCTTTCCCGTTGCCTTTGCCATTCATAACTCAAGACCATAATTAGGTACCCATTTACATCTGAATAAACGTGAGCATGCTGCTAACAGCTTTTGAACCCTATTCCTTTGCCTAGAGAAGCAAGCTCTCGAACAACTTAGCCAATTGAGCTCTAAGATTGTTGACTAATAATGAATGAAGAACAATGAAAATTATCAAGGCTTCAATATTCATTCATAACCCTCCACTCCCAAAGGAGCATAGGCCTTCAACAAACACATGCCAAGTCCTCCTGTCACGTGCCATCATCTCAAGTTCTTTCCATGTTCTCCTCATCATTTTCACCTCTGTTTCCAGCTCTCTTATCCGTGTGCTTCTTGGTCTACCTCTGCCTCTCATGCCCTGGCTTCAATATAGTCTTAAGTTAATTTAAAACTATTATATGAATATTTTCATAAACAGCTATGCTTGTTTTCTCATATCTCGTGTTTCACACACACACAAACCAACAAACAAAAAATGTAATCAATTTAGCTGGTTCTTGTCATCAGTTCCAAGAACCAGACAAGTGCCAGTGGAACAAGAGATGAGAAGAAGACGTTGGCGATAGATAGGATACACCTTGAGGAAACCTGTTGATAGCATTACATGTCAGTCCTTGTTCTGGAATCCCCAGGGAAAGAGAGGCGGAGGGAGACACATGGAGAGGGGTATTGGATGCAGGGGTGGAGGTGATGGAGGAACATGGGGAGAGATTGGGCTGGTGGTCCGTGATGGGAGGAAACATGTACCATGTTTGTTGAAGGCCTATGTTCCTCGGGAAACTAAAGGGTATTGATCCATTTAGGTGCTTGAATAAAACCAAAACGTACCTGGACAAAAAGAATAAATTACGTGTTTTAAGATCATAACTGTTCTCCTTTTTAATCAGCGCGTATGACATGACCTTGTTAACAGCAGTAAGTTTAAACAGGCTCCAAAGTTTCAGTACCAATTTTTTTTTTTTTTTAAATAAAGTTTTGCCTCGTTTTAGCGAGGCGCGTCCCGTTCAACCTAGTCGGTTATATTAGGGCGCATATCCAAACACAAAAGACCCTTAGGTCTGAAATTTGACTTAACATTATTTAGTACCAATTAAGTATTCTCACACTGTAAATAAAAAAAAAAATTGAAACGCGATATAAAACAGCTAGTTCAGTGACGTCACCAGTACTCAAACACCCGAGCATTAGTTTGTCTTTGGGTTTGGTTTGGGTTTTAAGTACCGTCTTCGTCGCACACGGACAACTCCATCTGTGCTTCGACCTCTTCCCTTAGCTCACACAAGGAGGATCTCAGCACAGTGCACAAAATCCGTGGCACTCTCGAGGGTACCAGTGTGTGTTTACATCACTCACATATTCTATAAATATTTTTGTGGTGGGTAGGCTTCCTAATTTTTGTTTTATTTTACTACGACAATGGCCGTATGGCCTACTCTTTACGATTTCCAACTGCAGAGGAATTTTTAACGTGCGTAACTTGCACATGGGACCTCTTATTTTTCGCCCTTATCCGAGATGATTAGGCATCCGATCTCACTACCCAGGAGACCTTCGGGGAGTATGACATCATTAGAAACGACTAGTTCTTTAAAAAAAAGTCCATCAATTATATTCCATGTGCTGGGAGCGAAACCGGTGCCTTTAGAATTACAGGCCAACGCCATACCTCTTAACCATTCTCCCCCTCCCTCTAGTATGGAAACTAAAGGTTAACTGATAAAAATTATATTCTAACTGTGCTATCAGGCCAGAGCACAGGAAAGAGCAATAACATCGCGCGGTATAAAATTCTTGAGAGGAACCACTAACGTTACCAGAAGAGACAGAACTAGATATAATAACGACAGAAAAAAAATGGTGGGAACTATATCCTGTATCACTTATATAGAGACACCGAAAAAAAATGGTTTGGTAATCTTATGAGAATAGAACTCGATCAATTACCTCTACTCGCCCACTTGATTAAATTTGGTTTTAGGACATGACGAAGCCCAAGAGGCAGATAGACAGAAGATATTATAGAAATCCTACAAAAACACGGGATTACGTCAGCCAGTACGACACTCTTGGCCCAGGAGCGTAAACTTCAGCTTCCCCCTACGCTTCACAGCAAGAGTTGGACAGAACAATTAAAGTAAGTATGAGATTCATTTCTTCGCTTACTTACTTAATAGTTCCTCTTCTACCATGTGGTGCAGAGGTTTGAAAGGAAGAGCGCCATACTATCCTATCGGCTGTCTTCCTCTTGGCCTGGTACCATTCTAGTCCTCGGTCTTTCAGAGATTGTCTAATGTTGTCCTCCCAGCGGACTCTGGGTCGTCCTGGAGGTCTGGATCCCTGGCTCTTAGTTTCCCATAGTTGTCGTTGTAGCCGATCTTCGCTATGTCTTCACTTAAACATCTTCTTTGTTCTTTTTTATAATATATTTTGGCATATTTTTTTTTTAATTCTAGCATTCCTAAGCCGAAGTTTAAAAAACCTGTGTACTCGGAGAACCTCTACTCAACGCTTCATCGTCGAGGACAACCGTTGCCGGTAAAACCACAGAGACCGCCCATGCAAGTGGAACCTGATGGGAAACGCTACTCTGTCAAAAACAGAAAGGTGTGTCTTTTGAAAATATTTCTTCTTTTCTATAGGTGGTACTGCAGGAGCTGATGTGGATCTCCTGGTCATGCAGGAGTACGCGGCAGTGAGAGAGCTGACAGACTAGCATCGAGAGCACCAGCAGTACGGACACTGGATATGGATAAGGGAGAGATACTGAGAACAATTAATGATCGCCTGTTGGAGATCGACACTGCAATAGATGAATCATCAAGGTTAAGACTGTTGGAATTTGACAGCAAACGTAAGGCTATCAGAGATGGACGTATGAGAGGATGTATCCGTCGTGTATACAACCAGCGAGCTACAGGAACAGTTAGTATACACAATCTTCAACATATACTGAGGGAGACTGAGCACCTATGGGTTTGCCCGGAGTGCAATGATGTCGATTATGTTTAAAAATAACAATAACAAAAACAGGTGGTCGCCCTAGCAACTTATGTACTTCTTCTTCTTCAAGTACCTTGTCTGGTGGTATAGGCGATCATGTCTTTCCACAACTTCCTGTCTCAAGTACTATTTATCAGTTCTGTTGTTGACATCTTTCCATGACATGATGTCAAATTGTTCAGTATCTGCTCTCTTTGTCTGGACAGTTTGACATTATGTCATGTAAAGATTGTCTCTCATGTACGGTGTTTGAAAATTGGGGAATGTAGATTGTGATATGCAAATAGCTAAGGGTTATTTAAGTGATTGACATTATACTAATTAGAAAGAAAAAGGAATGCAGTAAGCTGTTAGTAACTCAGATTGTTTTCCAGCAGAGGTCATCAAAGCAGACAGCAGTATAATATAAATTACTTGATAAAATTAGGGACAGAGAAGAAATGCAAGCAGGCTGAAAACTAAAAATTATTTCTGGTGGAGTGACCATAGAATGGAGATTTGCAATATTGCAGAAATTACATAGGGATAATGTTACTATTAGTGTCAGGACAAATATTAAACATGATCATACTTGAGAGATTCAAAGAAACCGTAGACATGTAAAGAAGTGATGGAAAATGGTCGTAATTTTGGGGGAAAATTGTGAAATATGTTACGACTTTCGTTAGTTCTTGTTAATAATAGTCGAACAAAGTTTAGAATTAAACTTTTTACTTTGGTTTTGTGGACTATAAAAAGGCATTTGATGTGTTGATACAAAATAAGTTTCGAAACTGATGAGGCATTACAATGCCCCCTGAAGAATATTATGGAAAACATAAGAAGACATCACATGCATAATTCTTAATGAATGGTAGCATAAAGAACCGTTTACAAAAGAAATAGAGTATCACAGGAATGCCTCTTGTCATCATTTCTCTGCTTACAGGCTGCAAGTTGATTTACGAGTATATCGACGTCAGCTTGCCGACATAAAATTCAGTGGACTTTGACTTTGACTAAATAGGTTGATGATCTAGATTCTGGTGATGACTCTGCGCTTCTGATACAGGACAAAATGAAAATGCTTGATGAAAGAAGTCACAGCAAGTGGGCCTGAAAATATACAACAAAAATACAAAGATAATCAGAATAAATACAGAAAGCAATTTTAAGACTGCACTTGAAGAAACGCCCGTGCATGATTTCGAATCATTATATATATGTGTATATATATATTGTACAATGTTATGCACCAACTAACGACGCTCTTGATACCACAAAAGATGACTTCTATGAAGCACTTCTAAGTACCATCAACACAATACCCAAGCATGACATAATAGCAGTCATGGGTGATTTTAACGCCAAAGTAGGTGACAACAACGATGGAGTACAAAGATATCTCGGTACTCATGGCATAGGCTGTATGAATCAAAATGGCGAAAGACTTCTAGAACTTTGTGAAATATCAAACCTCATTGTGGCAGACACCATCTTTCCACATAAGAATATCCACAAGATAACATGGAATTCACCTGATGGCAGAACTAAGAACCAGATAGATCACTTCTGCATAAGCGCTAAATTTCGCTCATCAGTTCAAGACGTCAGAGCATACAGAGGTGCAGAGATCGGAAGCGATCATAACCTTCTGCATAGCTAAACTGAGAATTAAACTGAAGAAGTTATACCAACAGAATAAAAATAGAAGAATAGATGTACACAGACTGCAATCAAATGATATAAAGGAGGAATATAATGTCAAAATGAACAACTATTTCGATGCTTTAGGCAAAATTGACAACGATATCACCACCAAGACAATCGATACTAAATGGGAACAACTGAGAACAGCAATGACAGAAGCAGCAGTAGCGACCACCGGATACCTAGTACATAAAAAGAAAAAATGGATGAGAGAAGATACTTGGGATAAAATACAAGAAAGGAAAACAGCAAAACTTAAACTACTAGCGGCAAGTACACATAATGCAGTTGAATCTTGCAAACTAACTTATAACTTGTTAAATAAAGAAGTGAAGACAAAAACTCGAAGAGATAAAAGACATTTCATCAATGAACTGGCCGTAGAAGCTGAAAATGCTGCAAGAACTGGTAATAGTAGGTGCCTTTATCAAATTACAAAACAACTATGTCACCAGCCTACTGCTATGGAAACACCTGTTAAAGGTAAATTAGGGAATTCAATACCAACAGAAAAAGAACAAATGAAGAGATGGGCTGAGCACTTCATGGAGGTGCTAAACAGACCACCACCAACAGTAATACCTGATTTTAATAATGAAACACCCACAACCACCTTACCAATAACTTGCGATGAATTCACGCTGGACGAGATCAAACAAGCCGTTAAAAGATTAAAAAATTTTAAAGCTGCTGGAGTTGACGAAATTTCAGGGGAAATGATTAAAGCAGTTAATGACAACAACCTCTTGAGAATTTTAGATATTATAAATGAAGTATGGAGAGAAGAACAACCACCACAGCAATGGAAAGACAGTATTATTGTAAAGTTACCGAAGAAAGGTGATCTATCAGACTGTAATAACTGGCGTGGTATATCTCTATTATCAGTACCTGGAAAATTATTATGTTGCATGATGTTAGAAAGACTTAAATTGCATGCTGACGAAAAGATCAGAGAAGAACAAGCGGGTTTCAGGCCGAAACGATCATGTATTGATCAAATATTCACACTAAGAACAATTATAGAAGAATCAGTGGAAAGGCAATCGCCACTTATTATCACCTTCGTCGATTTTCAAAAAGCCTTTGATAGTCTACACCGCCCATCATTGTGGAAGATACTTACAATCTATGGTTTTCCAACAAAATATGTGAATATAATCAAAGCGCTATATGACAATGCAAGATGTTGTGTTAGAACAAATAAAGGGAATACAGAATGGTTTACAGTAGAAACAGGGGTGAAACAAGGCTGTATTATGTCACCACTACTTTTTGGAATAGCTATTGATTGGGTTATGAGAAACTATACCCACAATGAACAATTGGGTATAAAATGGACAAATGGAAAATTCCTGGGGGACCTGGATTTCGCAGATGATGTAGCATTCTGAAGTTCAACACTAAGACAATCCCAAGAAGCAATAAATAATTTGTGTCATCTCTCGGTTAAAATAGGTCTCCAAATAAATGCCTCTAAAACTAAAGCTATGAACTTTCCTAACGAGACCTTTGATATCATCTTGAACGGCGAAAAACTACAGAAAGTTGAAAGTTTCAATTATTTAGGCAGTAAAATGACTCAGGATGGTGACACAACAAGAGAAATCCATACTAGAATTGCTTTGGCAGCTAGCGCCTTCAATAGATTATCTAACATTTGGAAATTACGATCATTGAATATACATACCAAGCTTCGTCTGATTAATTAAAATGTTATCTCAGTGTTAACATACGGCTGTGAGAGTTGGAAAATAACAAAATAATTGGAGAACAAGCTGAATACATTCGAGAACAAATGTCTTAGAAAACTCATGAACATCAGTTGGAAAGAATTCAAGACTAATCGACAAATAAGAGAAGACTCTAGGCAGAAATATGTCTCCGACTATATAAGAAAAAGACGATGGTCAAATATCGGTCATGTCCTACGAATGCAAAACAACAGAATACCACTACAGGCGCTCACTTGGGTTCCTGAGGGTAAGAGGAAAAAAGGAAGACCAAAAGAAACACTCAGAAGAACAATAATAAGAGAAGGAAGAACGTTGGGCCTAAATAATGTGCAAGAGCTAAGAGGAGTGGCGTCACAACGAACAACCTGGAGAGCACTGGTTTCTGCCTTATGCGCCGTGTTTGGTGGTGCTTAAAGAATTTATTATCATTATTTTATTATATATATATATATATATATATATATATATATATATATATATATAGATATATATATATATATATAGATATATATATATATATATATATATATATATATAATGTTGTTGTTTTGTCTTTGTTTCAGAACCATATAACAGGCAGACTTGACAGTACAGTAGAAAATTATTATATCCGTGTTGGACTTAATTTTTTTTAATGTTTGTGTATTTCCCTATACTGTATATTCTTCTAAAATATATTATTGTAAACTCCTTCGTAGTTTTATGAACAAAGTTAATGCAAGTAGAGAAAGAAAAAACAATTTCGGAAGGGGTTAAATAAAGAACTCTCTACTAATATAGACCTTCTTTCTTAGGTGGAGTATATGGGTTGGAGTTTCAACTTCCGGTTGTCATCTCTATCTGGGCCCGCTATATTTGACGTCAGGTTCAAAGGGGAGAGAATTGCATACGAAATTACATTGGCAGAGATAGCCGTTCTGTACTCAGGATACACTCCCGCTCTGGTAAGATTTATTCCTTAACTTAAGTAAATGTTGGGAGCCGCGCTGGTGTAATGGCTACGACGTTGTACTGGCGACCAGGTGTTCATGGTTCAAACCCGGCCGTCGGCGTTTGAAGAAATGTTTACGACCGGAAATTTGACTGAATAATCTGAACGGCTCCTGCACATAAATCCCGTGTGGATGGGAAGGAGCGAAGCTCCTGACCGGGTTGGAAGGAAAGTCCACTGACCCCCCAGCCTCGCAATGACATGTCATTGGGCCGAAAGAGCCGGAAAGCTCGAGTGCCGCTGGTTATAGAAAAAAAAAAAAGTAAATGTCAGTAACGCATACATACGTAGAGTTAGATGGAGGTAAGATATGTCTGCGCAACTCCGGGGTTAGATGTAGCCAATCTTAATCGCATAGCAGCGAAGCATGGGCAATCAGTATGCGTTATGAGCTTCTTACCATACTACCTTCTGTCTTGGATAGCTGAATTGACTTATTTTCTCGAGCTGACCTGTTCATGTTGTATGTTGAAGTTTTTATGGTTTAAATTTTTTAATGGGGTATCCGGCTCCATTCTCAACACTCCTTTGTCACATTTTACAACGCGCATTGTAGGGAACAGTGTTACCATTCTAAGCTCCCCTTTCGGGCCCCGGTAACACACGGCAATCGGTTTACAATACGACCATTCCCCGGAGATTGCAGAAACTTGGTTTTACAGATTTATGTTGGGAGCCGCGCTGGTGTAATGGCTACGACGTTTTACTGGCGACCAGGTTTTCATGGTTCAAACCCGGGCGTCAGCGTTTGAAGGAATGTTTACTACCGGAAATTTGACTGAATAACCTGAACGGCCCCTGCACATAAATCCCGTGTGGATGGGAAGGAGCGAAGCTCCTGACCGGGTTGGAAGGAAAGTCCACTGACCCCCCAGCCTCGCAATGACATGTCATTGGGCCAGAAGAGCTGGAAAGCTCGAGTGCCGCTGGTTAGGAAAAAAACCAAAAAAAAAACAAAACAGATTTATGTTAAAAATACCTGGTGTTGCGAAGCTGTAGCGAAAGGCTGGTTTCTCTGTGTCGTTACGGTGCTGCAGCGGGGTGTTGTATGTTTAGCCTCGCATGGCTCGAAGATATCGACAGATATGTAAGATTAACTGTAATTCTCAAACACTTGTAAATTCCTAAACGTCACCTTGAACAATCAATACACATTACGCCTCCGTGTCACGTTTCATTACTAATATAATATTCACACAGTTTATACTTCAGTTTCCAAGCTCATGCCCATATTTTGGCGGTTAATTCATATGTAGACACATTGCGTAAAATATAACACCTTCCTTTAATACGTGGCTCTAGTCGGCCATACTACCATATACAGAACATTTTCGATCCTCTGGTTCATATATGAACACCTTGGTGTCGTACAGATAGGTTGTGAGTTATTTTTGGCTCGTCTGAGTAGAGTGGATGGTGATAGGTACGTGAGAAAGGTGTGAGAAATAGATTTCACGGGTGACAGCTTAAGGAACACGATATGTCTCTGGAATGAGTAAGTTTCTCTATTCCAGCCTATCTATACGACTATAATTTAGTACAAGACAACCTTGCCCTCCTCATACGTATAAATATAAGTTTAACTACACACATACACAGCTATTTGACAACAAGACACACAAACGGGAAAAACTACGGTTACTTGGGTATGGGTCTGACCAACACACAAAGTTAAGTTTCTTTGTTGTTTATTATCATTTAAACTTGACAACACCAAATATCTAAAGAAAGATCAAATAAAATCAGATTTACAAACATATGAAATAGCAGAATAAATGCGCCCTCCCCTTATGGAGAAAAGAACCCAAAAGTTAATAACCCAAAGGTCGAAGGTTAGCACTATGTTACAGAGTAGACAGTAAAGTAAATAAGTTCCTACTATATGCTACCCAGTAAAGTAAACAAGTTTAAGCAAATCCAATGTAGGTAAATTCCCTGAAACAAAGAAACAGTGGCCACTCACTCACTCTTACCTACTCTTGGTTATATGCCTTGGAAATACAATTTTTCCTGAATATATATATATATATATATATATATATATATATATATATATATATATATATATATATATATATATATATATATATATATATATATATATATATATATATATATATATATATATATATATATATGTCATGAAATATTCTAATCCACATATATAAATTATTAGGTAAATATGAAGCCTAACAAATAAAATTAATAAAGAGAAGAGCAATGGTAAAATGACAGTGCTGTCCCAAAGAATGTACTCGAAATCCCCCTTGTTTTCTGCTTCGTCTGCAAATTGTAACGCTTTCACGTTGATAGTAAAGCTTACTGTATTATTACCCGCCTTCTTCAATGAAACGTGTGCTGTATTTCTTGGAAAAGCATTGAGACGTACTGCGTAATGACCTAAATTAACCCTAACATTAATTATACTGCGTTACCAAAACGAACGAACAGATGGACTAAAGGGATAAAAAGAGAAGGGAGAGGCAGAAAGCCGAACACTAAACCCGCTTCGCGCGATACACAATTACTACCATCACGCGTGTAAGTCTACATGCACTAATTTTTTTTCAGACGGACAGTGATAAAATACACTACCCTTTCCCAGAGTTAGGTTTATAAATCATAACAGACTCTTATTAGAAAAGACAACATTATATGGGTTTACGTTTGAACACATAACAGTACCCAGACAGCACATCTTCTAAACAGGAGATAGAAGAAATTGCATATTTTGAACGCAGCCACGTAGCTCCTTTAAATTAGTATTTTTGGGTTCCTTAGGGTTTGCTGACAAATAATATGTAAAACGTTACGCAAATAGTCCAGGAATTAATAAATTATACCCAAAATAAAATATTGGGGGTGCCTGACAGCATAAAATCATTTCTGCTCATAAAATTTTTTTTATAACGTGTTTGAAAAAACCTTACGTTACATAAATAGTCTACCATGTAAACTCCAAATTGATTGGAGCGCAACAAATGAAAGCCTAACCACGATTGGTCGGGCTATAAATACTATCTTGGTTGTTGGGGGAGACGGGAAAAGATAACATTTTTTTCAAACACTTGTCGAAACGTGGCTCATTGGCCAGTCTCGCTGATATACACACTTGGGAGCGTTAGTTCGAGACCACTAATTCAAATAAGCTTGATAAAGCGACAGTACGTTGAAGCTAGCTCACATTTTTGCTAAAATAAAAGCCTGGAACATAGGCAGAACGGAATTTGTGCCAGAATTCATTGCTAATCAACGTATCTGTGTTTATTTCCATGAAATTGTGGTAAGCTTGAACCATTCAGTATCTTTTAATGAAAAATTGAATGTGAATTGTTGATTTATGCCTGTATATATATGTGTAGTTCAGTGGCAAACGTGAGGTAAAGCCTATAATGCTCCAGCCTGAACAGAGGGTGTCGGAGAGAAGTAAAACGGCATGGAATGGCCAAATAGTACACTGACACCTGGATGATGGACTAGAAAGAAATAATGCTGGAAGTGCAGAGGCGTAGTAACCATTAAGAAGGGTAATACTGGAATAAAGTATTTCAAATGAAGCTGACTGTTGGCCTAACGCTCTGAACGCAATGTTTGTGCTGTATTGTGATCAGTGTAAAAGAGAATATAAATTAGTTATGAAGTAGAAGGTACATCCTTCTTGATTTCAGGGACAGTGGTCTTGATGGTAGTGAGCAGCACCTGGTCAGAGATTTGCTGAATCCAGAGTCGGACAGCATACTCCTTGGTCTTTTTAGCTATCAGGGAGGTGTCTCCTGAGCCCAGAGGAGAATTCGAGCAGAGGAGTCCTTTCCTGCCGCCATCACTAAAGATAAGCAGAGTTGGCCAGCTGAGCTCAACATTATGTCCCCTCATCTTGAAATAACTTTATAAAAATACTATTCAGAGGGGGAATTTACTTGTCTTAAAATCAGGAACTGTGAACATCTACAATAATGGTCCCTAAAGACAAACTATTGAAGTCATGATGACAAATACCAACAGAGCTTGAACAAAACAAAACCAGTATTACCTCATTTTACCACTACACAAATGACACACATAGAACATTGGTAATAATATATGTCACTACAATATTCATATTAAATACATTCTGTACATAACTTGTAATTTAAATTGATTGTGATTCCTGGTTCCCTTGTAGTTGAATCAGGACACATATTCATTCATGCCAGTAATGAATACATATTGTTATTTGAAACGTTACTAGTGACTTCTTTAAGATATTCTCATAGAGTGTTATATGTATGTGAGTGTCACAGTGTTGTTAAGAGTAGTGGATTAAATTAAATTGTTTATCTGTCTGTTGTTGTGACTTACACTTCACCATACACATACCCTAGACACATAACGTAGCATCACACTATTCCAGAATAATTCTGACTGAGATATATAGATATGTGGTAGCAAGTAAGGTTATATATATAATATACTACTCTTATTAGATATATATATATACCTTCACAGCTGATCTCAGTCAGTACACTAAGTCCCTTATAAATATTTATAACATCCCACTTCACCACATATATTGGGGTCTCGCTCTTGGGATTTTGAATCTTTAACTATTAAAAATATTGGGGGTAATTCACTTCAGGGAATATAAGAATTAAAAGGTATCCTTGGGTGGAATTAAATAAGGTTGAGCTCACGGTGCCTGTTTTGTCCATTAGAGATTGAATTGTTGGTTAGACATTGTATTAAGTTACCTGATAGACAATGGCGGACCTGGCCAAATTTCGATCTGCTGCGGTTCAGACTGCAAAAGAGTTAGGATTAGATGGGCAAGTTATGGTTGCCTATGTCACAACGGAATGTGACAAATTTATTGAACGCGAAGAAAGAAGATTAGAAAAAGAAGCCGAAAGAAAGTTAGAGGCTGAGACTAAGAGGTTGCAAGCTGAGGCTGAGACTAAGAGGTTGCAAGCTGAGGCTGAGACTAAGAGGTTGCAGATTGAGGCTGAGGCTAAGAAATTGGAGGCAGAAAGAGAAGACAAAAGATTAGCTGCAGAAAGAGAAGCCGAGGAAAGAAGACAAGCTGCAGAAAGGGAAGCAGAAAAGGAGGAGAAGAGATTACAAAGGGAACATGAGTTACGACTAAGGGAGTTTGAGTTTCAAGGCCATGCTCCTGAAAATGGTGCCAGCCCCTTTGCCTCTGATGCTACGGTTACTCAAGGAGCCTCAATCTCAGCTATGAACTTTCATTTAGATCATTTTGTTGAGAAAGACGATGATATTGAGAGCTATATAAATAGGTACGAACTATTAGCTACCACGTATGGGTTAGAGAGAGAAAGGTGGAGCTTAAAGTTATCTCAGGGACTTCGTGGGGCAGCTTATGAAGTTTTTGCAAAAATGAGCAGAGGTGATCAGGAAAATTATGACATGCTAAAGCAGGCTCTTTTGTTAAGGTATGAAAAGAATGCAGAGTTTTACAGGAAAAAATTTAGGAATGCTAAACTACTGTCAGGTGAAACCTATCACCAGTTCTCTGCACGAATAGAGACATACTTGGAGAAATGGACTTCTCTGGGGAAAACCCAAGATCTTAAGGAAATGGTCCTTATAGAGCAACTAAGAGAGTCCATGGCTCCAGACCTGAGAAAGTTTCTCATGGAACAAGGTGCAGAGAGGCTGGGTGAGTTGCTAAATGTTGCTGAAAGGTATCAAGCAGCTCAAGCAGAGGTAACAGGTAATAAAAAGAAACAGGTGGACAACTTTAGGGCACCACAGAACTTTAATAAATTTGATCCTAAGGATCAAAATAAAGGTAAGCACCAATTTGATAGGCCACGGTATGACAATAAAAATAAATTCCCACAATTCGATGAAAGGAAATATGATGAAAGAAAATCTTTCAACCAAGGAAAAAGGTGGTGTAAAAATTGTCAGATGGACAATCATGACACTGACCGTTGCAGAAGGAAACCTGTGTATATGGCAACCCTTCAGGTCAGGTCGACCTCAAGACAGGAGGAGGATATTATGTTAGATACCACTCCAGAAGAGATGAGGAAGGCACAGGCTGGGGATAAAACACTCAAGCCTTGTTTCAGAAAATTGTCAACTTGTCATACAACTCCAGGCAAGGGAGATTTTTACATGAAAAACAAGTTGATGTATAGGAAGGCCGGAACTAGATCCCATGGTCACGGACAGCTGGTTCTTCCAAAAAGATATAGGGCAGACTTAATAAGGAGCCTACATGTGAAACCAGATGGGGACCATGAGAAGATAGGTACCATCATTCAAAAGGTGGCTCACAATTATTATTGGCCCAAAGCAAGATGGGACATTGAGAACTTTGTAGAAAGGTGTAGTATAGCACATGAGGGAACACCCACAAGTGGGAACATGGATCAGGACCTGGACACGCCATGGGGCAAAATCAGGCCTGACAATAAAAGGAAAAATAAATTTGATAAGTGGACCAAATGGAATGGGAAGCCCCTTTTCACGGACAAGCTTCACTTAACTGTTTTACAATGGCCACTATGCGGAGAGTGCAAAAAGATGTCTTACCCCAGGATAAGCCGACAATCCCTCAATCGGACTTAAACAAACTGGAGGAAGAAGATGTAGAGAGGAAATCTCATCAAGAATTTTAAGAGGGGAGAAAGCCCCAAAAGAAAAATTGGTAGCGGTCGTTTTGTGAATGATAATTCTGGGAGGAAAAATCATCACTATAAAGCTTCAAGTGGAAGAGACCATACCGGTGCATGGACAAATAGGTCCACACAATTAAAGGTCCATATGTAGCTATGTTAAGAACGTGGACTGATGAAAAGGCAGAGGAAAACATTACATCTTCATACCAGTATGTGAATGAGCTGACCACTCGGTTAAAAACTGGCTGGAAACTTGCCAATGAAATTTGAAACAAGCCAGGAAGAAACATGCTGCCTATTATAACAGGAAGGCGAAAGACAGAAATTTGGCTGTGGGAGAGAAGGTACTGCTTCTTTTGCCCGGGAGTCAGAATAAGTTACAAATTGGATGGCAGGGTCCATATACAGTTCTAGAGAAGGTGTCTAGAACAAATTATAAGATAGATAAGAAGGGGAAAGAAAAAAATCTATCATGTGAATCTCCTGAAGAAATATTTGGAAAGAGAACATCAGGAAGAGACACACTTGTTGACCTTGTCCATCGCCATGGAGATGAAAAAGGAACCACTTTCATCATTTGAATATCCATTACACCCCTGTGAGACAGCAGCACAGGTGAAAATCAGTACACATTTAACGAAAACTCAGAAAGAGAGAGTGCAACAGGTTCTAAATAATCATGCAGAGGTGTTAACAGACCGACCAGGACATACAAACCTATTGGAATATGATATGAAACTCATAGACTCCACACCTGTCTGTATGAAACCATATTCGATTCCGTTTGCTAAGGAAAAAGCTTTGAAGGAAGAGATAGACTATCTATTGAAGGAAGGAATTATTTCGCACAGTGAGTCTTCGTATAGCTCCGGTGTTGTACTCTTAAGGAAGCCCTCTGGAGAACATAGACTCTGTATAGATTACAGGAGACTGAATGCTATTACAGAAGGACAGGTGGATCCATTGCCGGATACAAATCAGCTGTTTGCCAGACTAAATAAAGCTAAATATTTCTCAAAAGTGGATCTGAGTAAAGGATACTATCAGATTCCAGTAAAGCCTGAGGTTAGACCATACCTAGCTTTTAGTACCTCAGAAGGACACTATGAGTTTAATAGATTGCCATTTGGATTGAAGAATGCGCCTAGTGTCTTCTCTAGAATGATGAGAAAATTATTGGATCCTCTGAATAATCCCTGTATAACAAATTTTATGGATGATATCCTTATAGCAACAGAAACATTTGAGGAACACATTGACTCTCTGAACATGCTGTTTGATCGACTTAGGGAGGCAAATTTAACAGCCCGACCAACCAAATGTTGCGTTGGATGTAAAGAATTGGAATTTTTGGGACACACAGTTTATCAGGGAAACATGACCCCTGACCCAAAGAATTTAGAGAAACTACAGAAAGCCCCGAGACCACAAACCAAGAAGGACGTGAGATCCTTTGTCTCATTATGTGGTTTCTACCAGAAGTATATCAAAAACTTTAATTCCATATGTGCACCTTTAACGGAATTGACACGTAAAGGACTTCCAGATCGCATTACATGGACACCACAATGTGAAATGACTTACCAAGAATTGAAGGAAAAGCTCACAAGTAAACCCATTTTGAAATTACCTGACTTAAGTCAAGAATTCATAGTAAGGACGGATGCAAGTAATATTGGGCTAGGTGCAACTTTACTACAGAAATCAGATGCATTGGATGGGGAATTAAGCCCAGTGGCATATGCTAGCAGAAAGTTGAATAAAGCTGAAATCAACTACTCAACTAGCGAAAAAGAATGTCTTGCAGTAATATGGGCAATAAAGAAATTCAATATTTATCTATATGGGAAGGCATTTAAGTTGCAAACTGACCACAAACCTTTATCGTTTTTAGCACAGGCTAAGCATGAGAACTCTAGGTTACTCCGATGGTCTTTGCTTCTGGCTCCATATAATTTTAGCATTGAATATATATCTGGAAAAACAAATCTGGGAGCGGATTTTTTAAGCCGCCATCCGTGTGATGAGAATCACCGTAAACCCCAGAAATAATAATAAATTTCTCTATGTGTATATAGAATAAAGGACTGACATATAATGTCTGTTTTAAGAGGGGAAGTGTCATGAAATATTCTAATCCACATATATAAATTATTAGGTAAATATGAAGCCTAACAAATAAAATTAATAAAGAGAAGAGCAATGGTAAAATGACAGTGCTGTCCCAAAGAATGTACTCGAAATCCCCCTTGTTTTCTGCTTCGTCTGCAAATTGTAACGCTTTCACGTTGATAGTAAAGCTTACTGTATTATTACCCGCCTTCTTCAATGAAACGTGTGCTGTATTTCTTGGAAAAGCATTGAGACGTACTGCGTAATGACCTAAATTAACCCTAACATTAATTATACTGCGTTACCAAAACGAACGAACAGATGGACTAAAGGGATAAAAAGAGAAGGGAGAGGCAGAAAGCCGAACACTAAACCCGCTTCGCGCGATACACAATTACTACCATCACGCGTGTAAGTCTACATGCACTAATTTTTTTTTCAGACGGACAGTGATAAAATACACTACCCTTTCCCAGAGTTAGGTTTATAAATCATAACAGACTCTTATTAGAAAAGACAACATTATATGGGTTTACGTTTGAACACATAACAGTACCCAGACAGCACATCTTCTAAACAGGAGATAGAAGAAATTGCATATTTTGAACGCAGCCACGTAGCTCCTTTAAATTAGTATTTTTGGGTTCCTTAGGGTTTGCTGACAAATAATATGTAAAACGTTACGCAAATAGTCCAGGAATTAATAAATTATACCCAAAATAAAATATTGGGGGTGCCTGACAGCATAAAATCATTTCTGCTCATAAAATTTTTTTTATAACGTGTTTGAAAAAACCTTACGTTACATAAATAGCCTACCATGTAAACTCCAAATTGATTGGAGCGCAACAAATGAAAGCCTAACCACGATTGGTCGGGCTATAAATACTATCTTGGTTGTTGGGGGAGACGGGAAAAGATAACATTTTTTTCAAACACTTGTCGAAACGTGGCTCATTGGCCAGTCTCGCTGATATACACACTTGGGAGCGTTAGTTCGAGACCACTAATTCAAATAAGCTTGATAAAGCGACAGTACGTTGAAGCTAGCTCACATTTTTGCTAAAATAAAAGCCTGGAACATAGGCAGAACGGAATTTGTGCCAGAATTCATTGCTAATCAACGTATCTGTGTTTATTTCCATGAAATTGTGGTAAGCTTGAACCATTCAGTATCTTTTAATGAAAAATTGAATGTGAATTGTTGATTTATGCCTGTATATATATGTGTAGTTCAGTGGCAAACGTGAGGTAAAGCCTATAATGCTCCAGCCTGAACAGAGGGTGTCGGAGAGAAGTAAAACGGCATGGAATGGCCAAATAGTACACTGACACCTGGATGATGGACTAGAAAGAAATAATGCTGGAAGTGCAGAGGCGTAGTAACCATTAAGAAGGGTAATACTGGAATAAAGTATTTCAAATGAAGCTGACTGTTGGCCTAACGCTCTGAACGCAATGTTTGTGCTGTATTGTGATCAGTGTAAAAGAGAATATAAATTAGTTATGAAGTAGAAGGTACATCCTTCTTGATTTCAGGGACAGTGGTCTTGATGGTAGTGAGCAGCACCTGGTCAGAGATTTGCTGAATCCAGAGTCGGACAGCATACTCCTTGGTCTTTTTAGCTATCAGGGAGGTGTCTCCTGAGCCCAGAGGAGAATTCGAGCAGAGGAGTCCTTTCCTGCCGCCATCACTAAAGATAAGCAGAGTTGGCCAGCTGAGCTCAACATTATGTCCCCTCATCTTGAAATAACTTTATAAAAATACTATTCAGAGGGGAATTTACTTGTCTTAAAATCAGGAACTGTGAACATCTACAATAATGGTCCCTAAAGACAAACTATTGAAGTCATGATGACAAATACCAACAGAGCTTGAACAAAACAAAACCAGTATTACCTCATTTTACCACTACACAAATGACACACATAGAACATTGGTAATAATATATGTCACTACAATATTCATATTAAATACATTCTGTACATAACTTGTAATTTAAATTGATTGTGATTCCTGGTTCCCTTGTAGTTGAATCAGGACACATATTCATTCATGCCAGTAATGAATACATATTGTTATTTGAAACGTTACTAGTGACTTCTTTAAGATATTCTCATAGAGTGTTATATGTATGTGAGTGTCACAGTGTTGTTAAGAGTAGTGGATTAAATTAAATTGTTTATCTGTCTGTTGTTGTGACTTACACTTCACCATACACATACCCTAGACACATAACGTAGCATCACACTATTCCAGAATAATTCTGACTGAGATATATAGATATGTGGTAGCAAGTAAGGTTATATATATAATATACTACTCTTATTAGATATATATATATACCTTCACAGCTGATCTCAGTCAGTACACTAAGTCCCTTATAAATATTTATAACATCCCACTTCACCACAATATATATATATATATATATATATATATATATATATATATATATATATATATATATATATATATATATATATATATATATATATATATATATATAAATATATATATATATATATATTTATTTATTTATTTATTTATTTATTTATTTATTTATATAATCAGGTCCACTTCCCAAATTGGCCCCAGTTCATCCTGTAACAAACAAAGACTAGTGAGGTGAACGCCGAATCGGGTGTTTTATTTTTTCCTGGATGAACAAAATGTCACCGCGAATAGTTGGCGTAGGAACGTGTTCTTGGGGTTCACAGTTAAAGGAGGAAAATACTTCCAGTATTGGGAAACATCTGGTTGCAAAAAAATGTTACAAATGATGATGATGATAATCCTATCTGACATCTATGTTAGAGCTCCGATTCTGCACCGAGTAAAATCTGGATAAATCCGCTTGATACGACTGTCAGAAGTCGGGAACAATAATGTTATTTTGTACACCCCAGTGGGCTGGTAAAATTGAAAAAAATATCTGGGTTTGATAAGTCCAGTTAAACTTATAAGTTAAAATGTTTCTCATATATCTTTGGCGAATACTCGCTCACAAATGAAATTGGTGACGCACAAGCCAAGAAAAAGAGACAACATTAACCAATCAGAAAAAAAATACCACTGGACGCTCTTGATCAGGTCTGCTAGGAATATAAGAAACACATTTATGGAAAAATGCTACTATTCTATATATACTGTTAAAAAAAAGAAACGCAACATATTTGCAGTGGTAATGGACACCAAATTTCAAACTTGTATCAACATTTTATTTTACGGAATTAATGTTTCAATCTTGGCATGAAGAAACTTTCAGACTTTAACAATGAAATGATATTCATTAAATTTTGTTTGGACTTTTATTCTTTGCGACTGAGGCCTCCGTTTAAGTAAGGTGTATGGCCTCTTCTGGCCTCTATCAGAGAATGACATCTCCTTGACATGTATCCGATTAGCCGTTGGATCTGTTGTTATGGGATGGCTGCCCACTCTTCCCGCAGTGCAAGAGACAACTGTCGGAGATTGGCTGGAGCCACGTCTCGCTAGCGGAGTTGTCTGTCGAGTTCATCCCATAAGTGTTCTATGGGGTTCATGTCTGATGAAATGGCTGGCCACGGAATGGTCTGGACGTTGTTGTCAGCGAAGAACTGGGTGGTGAGTTGTGCCACATGAGGTTGAGCGTTATCCTGCTGAAAAATCTACCCTCTCGCAGCCAGAAATGGAAGGACGTGAGGACAAAGAATTTCAGCGACGTATCGTTGGGCATTCAGGTGTCCTTCAATTTGCACCATGTCACTTCTTCCCATGAAGTTGATCGCCCCCCCCCACATCAGTACACCTCCACCACCATGTAGAGGAGCCTCATCAACGCTGTTCTGGGCTTAGCGCTCATGGACTCTGCGGTAAACTCTTCTCCGTCTATCGTGTCGCTGGAGCACAAAAAATGATTCATCACTAAACCAAACCCATCTCCAGTCATTCCCAACGGTATATTGACGATGCTAATTCGCACACTGCAGTCGGTTCTGGCGATGCCGGTCCGTAAGAACAGGACCTCTGTAGGGTCTTCTAGCCAAAAGACCAGAGTCGTGCAGCCGGTACCTGACCATTTGATCTGAAATTCGACGAGCTGCTGACATTGACTGAACTGTGGAGGACGCAGATGCAAGTCGATTCCTGAGGTGACGCAGCCGTATGAAGCGGTCTTCGGCAGGAGTTGTGACTCTGGGTCTTCCACTGCGTGGCCGGTGTGCCACTGAGCAAGTTTCTTGAAATCGCCTCCAAAGGCGACTAATGGTGCTTCTAACCACATTAAATTGTCTGGCCACTACACTTTGTGACTGTCCAGTCTGTAAACGTCCAATGATGATGAGTCGTTGTTCTGTAGTGAGATGAGCCTTACTTGCGCATTGAATTTTCAACTGAATTTATTCGAGGAGAGTCAATCTTTTATAGGCATTCAATAATATGGTTAGAGAGTTTTGTGTTCAGTAAGTTTCACGGGATTCTCATGAACCTGTCACGAGTTATTGTCAAAAATGTTGTTTTGACCTTGACCTCTTTCATGACCTCACGAATCATGAGGTGAGTACAATTCAGGTAACCACGAGAAGTTAATGACCAGGGGGACACAGTCGATAGGTTGACTGATGTCCAATTAGCGAGTATCTTTTATAAAAGTAACACCAAAAAAGTTGCGTTTCTTTTTTTGAACAGTATAGTTACATATATGCACACGGACGGAGACAAGACGATCTCTTATCCACTCCGTCAGTCCTGATTAAATTTAAAAGGCACACGGTGTTTTCCTTTATGCCTACACGGTCAGCCTTCGCTAGCGCTGAGTTTTTAGGTCGGAGGGAGTTATGCAACTCTCCCGCCCCTTGCTCGCGCCGGCAGTCAACGTACAATGTTAATTATTATTTAATGATCCATATGCGAACTTACACAAAGTATCGCCTGTCTTTAATAGCTATTAAATTGTCGGCGTCTGTTAGTCATCGTATGGTATTAAATTAATAGGCATTTATAATAAATGCGGCCAGTGAAATAAAGCGTGAATTCTTTTCTGTCACTATAAGTCGCGTCTAGCATATAAACCAGTCAGCTAAAACCGTCTCTCCTTGTGTGAGAAAGCGTGTGGTAAAAATTAACATTATAACTGAACATCTGGTATGAAATAGCTACGCGTTATTTTATTTCACTAGTTTTAACAGCTAGAAAATCTAAGTGAATTATAATGGTAAAAGCTAACACTTTTAATTGGCAAAAGCTAACACTTTTAAACACGTAAGCACTAATTTATATTACCAGAAAATCAGAATGAAAAATCCCCACGAATGCTGATAACACATTTTCCACAATAATGGTTCTAGAACTGCGTGCTTAGACTATCCAAAAATTCTGAGTGACAACTGATAGCAGGTTTAAGAAAACACAGTTTATATGTCATTGTTGCGCACATATTTGCGCACGGATTACGCATACATAGGTAAAATGTATTTATTTGTCTGATAAAAATATGTTTATTTTTGAATGCACATTTTTCGGTCTAAAGGGACAGAACTCAGATTAGGCGATGGGTATTCATTCTGTGAGTTATCGCTCTTTGTATCGTTCTTGGAAAGCCGAACTCGGCGGAGGAATTTAGACTTACTTTAATCTATTCTGTGGTTGATTAGAAATAGATTGTTCTTGCTTCAGAATGTCTATGGCCGGGATCTATGTGTAGTTCATGTCTATGTAGGACGATTATGTCTTATATCTTGATATCTTAGTATGTTTAAGTGGAACTATTTTCCTTGTACTGTACTTTGGTGGTCAGGTGCTTTTCGGCGCATGAAGATAGGTTAGAGAGTTCTTCGGTGATGAAGCCTATGGCGGGAAGTCATGTCTTAGACCTGCCCGAAGTTTGTGATCTCTTTTGATGATGGGAACGAAGATATTTTCTTCTGTGGTGGTTAAATCCATGAGTTCCCTAGTGTTCATTCCATAACGCGAGGAGAAGAGCGTTTTTGTGCTTGCTAGTGTATTCTTATGTCAAGGTAAACGTACTTTTGCTGACTTCGTTCATTCCTAGGCTTAAGATGGGCAGACGTTTACATGAATCTACCTATGTCGATATGTCAGAACGACATATGATCTAGCAGCACTGATTATGTTTCTATACAGCTATTATGAGGACAGATTATGCTGATGCTTGTGGAAACTTTGATATTCATGAATTGAATCTTTATTGGAGCTTTGCGTACATCGTTATGGTGAGCGATGTTTACAAAACTAGAAGCCATTTTGGAATGCTATCTATTGTTGATCATTTACCAGAGAACAGAGACGCCCTTATTATCAGGAAATGATAAAGAGATCATACTTATGAAAGGAAAACCTACTATTGGTAGTTTAAGGTTTTCTCCGAAGATATTTGCTGAATGCTATTTAAAGAAATCTCCGCTAGGGTGCAAGCTACACTTATGCTAAAGGAGGTTCTGTCTAGGAGTCACCGTAAACATTATTGATTAACTGACATGACTAGTCAGTAAGGCCTGATGAAGATTTGTTAAACATTATATATTAACTGACATGATCAGTCAGTAAGGCCTGATGAATATTTCTATGAGATATGGAACTCTGAACGTTTGAATACTGATGTTCCATTGGGATTTTCCTCAACATGAATGCCAATTTATGATTGTACACCGTGGGTCAACAATATGCTATTGATATCGACCTGTGTTCCTGCAACTGTACCCGTTCTGTCAAGTGTGTGTGTCCCATTAAACTGTTGAAACGTTCACGGTAGTCTGTATCCTTAACTTCTGATACGTATGAGTGAGTATTTGTACTTCCAGTCAACTTTACAGAACAGTTCACACATTCGCGTATTAACAGTCACTCTACCACTCATGATTCACATTACATCCTTGTTGAGTCCTCAAGACGTTTGGAGCAATATGACCTGTACACCTGACACTGTGCCCGGTTATTAGAGTTGACCAGTTACACCAATACACCTTTACAACGTACTCTGATAAAACACAGTATACAGCATCCAAGAATAACAGCCATTATCACTATCACCAAGGAAAAAGACGTTTATCAGTCATTATATTTCTCTGATCTATCGATGATGTTACTGTGACCGTGTGGCCAGAAGGATGTAATTTTAGACTGGGTAATTAATTTATGATCTGGTCTACGGTGTATATTTGCGCTCATGCTGGCATTCTCACACTGGAGTGGGCAATCTAAACGAAACACACCGTTGCCATCTTTGAAACGTGTGAGACGCAGAAGATGTAATGAGAGACGGCCCTTAGTTTTAGACATCTCGGCGCTGTCTGACACCAGAGGAAAACACCTTGTTATGCACGAAACCGTAAGAAGTGTGAGTAGGGCAACGGATATCGTGAGATGTTACCATTAGTGGGCGGACCTTGAAGTGTAGACGATTAGGAAGATAATCTTTACTAAGATGTGATCTCATGTCATCCAAACTGAGCATATGACTCTTGATTTGCTCCCTAGAGGGATGGGCGGAGCTTTGCCTGACAATTTGACGTGGCTATCATAAGGTACAGGGGAGTATAGGTAAGATTTAAACTAAAAGAGTTGAAGGCTTCAGTCAGAGCTGAGAAGTAGCCACATTGTCTTATTGTGCAAAAACGCGCCCTCGTACAATAACCAAGTGAGGTTTGGGCTGTTGCATAGTTGCGTCTGTGCTAAGAGAACTAACGACATAGAGGTATGCTTGCTTATGAGTACATTTTTATAATACTTAGATAAAGTAATATTAGACGTTTCAGGTTTAGAAGTTAATGCTTTGTAGCGTTCGTCTATCTATAGTTTGATAGAAGCTGACTGGCGATTTATGTGTTTTTAAGTGAAATTTCACATATATCTCATCGCTATTGTCAACAGTGAGACTGCGTGTTAAATGTGTAAAGTATTAAGTGAATTTATAGAGGAATTCTAGTGTCTCATTGCGCATATTAAAAATGTGTACTTATTACCATTATTATTATTATTTGTGTAGTGTTAAGTAATAGTTAGATTGCATTCTTGTGAGCCGTAAGTGTGGTTAATTTTACATCAGTGATTTTTGTGAGCGGAAGATTAGCGTACCCTCTAGCTCCGTGAGTAGCCTATGCCTATTACATTTAGTATAGAGCTGTAAGAATAGAGTATATATATACATTTATATCTGCTTGTTCTTTAGAGCAGCTAGCCTCTAAGATACTGATCAAATGTGGTCATTTAGACCAGTAAGTTGTGTATAATATTTCATCATAGATAGAAGTGCTTCAATTAAGTTTTCTCTCGCGTGATGATGTAGTTAGTATTTAGTAGGAGTATGAAGGCATTATTGTTGACTGAGATATGTTTATTGTATGATTACACATATACGCAGACCTGCATGAACACACACACACACACATGGTCATTTAAGTGCATGTACTTGCATATTTTCACACATATGTATGTATTAATACGTAGATGATGTTTGTCCATTAGTACGATGCTAGTTTATTTTGTTTCATTTTATTTCAGAGTCCAGCAGTCTGTGCTGGTTTATATGGTGTTACGTAGAGAATACATAAATAGCTTGGTTATATGGTGTTATATGGGAATTACCTACAAAAAGTAAACTTTGGACAACATTGTTTTCTGTATGATTCATATGCTACCTGATAGGGTTTCATTAATAAAAGTGGGACCCCTGTCATCAAGAGTTTTTCTGTGACTGCGGAACGTGTGTGAAAGTAGGCCAGAGAGAGTGACGACAACATTACACACGAATTCTTATTCTTCTTCACACATCGTCTTCGCACTGTCACATTACTTTTCACGTTACTATGAGTAACGAGGAATCATAACAGAGTTACAAGATAAAGGCTTACGGCCGGTCTTCCGTCGAGCGCTTTCGACCGTCATCAAAAGACTTATACGTGTAACGGGCTTCTCGAAGATTTTGCCCTCGACTCGACATCAAAGCGTTAGCTCGGGGAATTTTGGATTTCCCTTCGTAGACTTCAAAAGATTATGTGTTTTTCACGTGCGGTCTGTCAGGTATCGTATGATTGACAGATAAGGTCGCTTGAGAAGACGAGGTAAACAAATCTGTTTCGCTACCTGTTATGACTGGCAGGTCACGAAAGTTTGTAAACACTTCGTTTGCTTATGTTCAAAGAAAAGAGGCGGGACGAAAAAGTACGCTTGTGTAAGTGAACACAGGCAGTAAATGCATGGTTTTAGCTAGCAAATCATAGAGCGCTACGAGATTACAAAAACTGTCAGATTACTGTAGGCTCTTTTTCCATTATACGTCACACTTGGACACACACAGGGGCATCCATTTTATCAGTGGCTACAGTAATCCGCGCATTCCAAACATACGGCCGGCTCTCAGGCCTACACGGCTGGAACTCCCTCTAACGAACAGACTTCATTTAACAACAATCATGAGTCCCTCTCATTGCTGGTACATTTTAGTGCAGAAACGACTAATAATGAACAATGTCTCGTTTACGCAGTAAAATGTATATCGTAACACCAGGGACAGTGGAAAAAACTTATTAAGTGAGTCTTGAAAGTGGCTCCTATGCAAAGATGGTTGTTACACACTTAAAAAGGAAGCTATGCACAATTTACGACATGTCATGAGAAGATGAGAGCTAGAATACATTGCCATCATCATCATTGTTATTCTCACGTGTGTTCCTTACCGAGCATGTAGCCACCACTGGTCCCTTTATGGGAAGCCGAATTGTTTTACATGATGAGGGTGCTACCTGCATGCACAACCTCATACTAGTCACCTCGTACGATATGCCTGAAAAGGGGGGGGGGGGGCCGGGGGGGTTGGCCTTTTCTTTCTTACTCTTTAAAGGGCCCCAAGAAGTGCACGGGGGCAGGATGCATTTTGATAACAGATAAAATAGACTAGAAAGAAACAGAGGACAACAGATAAAATAGACTAGAAAGAAACAGAGGACAACAGATAAAATAGACTAAAAAGAAACAGAGGACAACAGATAAAATAGACTAGAAAGAAACAGAGGACAACAGATAAAATAGACTAGAAAGAAACAGAGGACAACAGTAAGTAATTATTGACTGTTCAACTTTATGGCTCGGCAAAAAAAAAGGCAAGAACAGAATTGATAAACAATAACTAGAGACATGAAGATGTGCAGAGTTGTGATCACCTACGTCAGACGGTATGTCACTTGGAGATCTGCAGTTGTAGCATCATGGCGTTTGTTAAACTAACACTCTGGCAGTGGTGATTTCTGTAGATATATGTTTTACATTATGACGTTGTCAACCCCCGTACACATCTTCAGGTAAGTCGCCTTGTACGGCATGCCAGTAGGCATAACGTTATGCACAGCAAATAAACTGGTACCTCACACAAACACACACGCACAAAAACGTACACACGAACATGTCTAGTTGTGTATTATGTAATAGACTGGCTACAAACATCATGTATGCAATATTCGTATTATTACACTGTATTGATACCTGTCACTTGGCAGCAAATCACAGACTATGTGGACAGCGGTGTCCTGCTGGGCTTTCACTCTAAGGCTCTCATCCCTGGCTCGGATTGTCCAGAAACTGCAACACTTGTTAACCAGGTGTGTATTTTGGTAATTTGTTTTGTTTGTGTCTGGTTTTGAGCAAGTCTGTTGGTCTGTCTAGTAATCATTATCACTATATAGCTCCCGTAGGAGCATGGTAAACAAGGTAAAGCTAGTCACATCGTGGATACGGCCGTAGGGGGAGTGAAATGTTATAGACTTCGCTATACTAGGTCCAACTTCGAGAGGTAAGGTGACCAGTTCTCTTCTTCGCTGCCTTTTCCTTCATTAACTAAAGAGTAGTGTCATGGGTTGCCTCCCCTTTGCTCTGCAGTAGTGGTCCAACAGTGGCCAAAACTCAAGAGTAACTAATGTGGGTCTTCAAAGATGTCTACCTTCGCACAAGATTACTCTTGGCAGAGTTGTATGTAGAAGGATAATGATGCATATACCTCTACAGCTACCATCTAGAACTGTGCAGTTAACTGCCTGACGTCCTGTGCCATCCCTACCACTAGTTCACCAGTTCTCTTCTATCAGTTCTGGGAACTATACTTTTTCATTTTCTAGCCAACATCCATCTCGCCACAACAGATACACAAAGGAACACACGGAGAAGAGAACTGGAGATGACATGAAGGGCTTGAAGAAGACCTTGAGCTGATGGCACAGGTCATGAAGAATTGACATAAGTTTGTTGAAGGCCTATGCTCCTTCGGGAGCTGATGGGGGATGATGATATATAGATACAAAGTCCCTTCACATTATTGTTACTTCACGTAGCTGTTACATAGTCTCTTCATATTATTGTTACTTCACGTAGCTGTTACATAGTCCCTTCACATTATTGTTACTTCACGTAGCTGTTACATAGTCTCTTCACATTATTGTTACTTCACGTAGCTGTTACATAGTCTCTTCACATTATTGTTACTTCACGTAGCTGTTACATAGTCTCTTCACATTATTGTTACTTCACGTAGCTGTTACATAGTCTCTTCACATTATTGTTACTTCACGTAGCTGTTACATAGTCCCTTCACATTATTGTTACTTCACGTAGCTGTTACATAGTCCCTTCACATTATTGTTACTTCACGTAGCTGACTAAGGAGCCGAAGTAGCATAGTGGTTAGTGCACTGACTTCCTAGCTCAGTGGTCTATGGTTCGATCCCCAGATGATGTGGGACTTTTTAGACCGCAAACGGCTCCTGGGTCGACCCAGCCGCAATTGGGTACCAGAGTATCTTCTGGGAAGGTTAAGGCGGCCGGCGTGAAGCTGACCACTTCACCCCTAGTGTGCCGATGGTCAAGAAAATATGGGCCTAACACCATATTCCCAATATGCCTCAATAGGCGTGTAACGGGATCCTTTACCTGCTTTACCTTACGTAGCTGACTAATTAATTTCACAATATCGTACTTTTTCAGACCTTCTTCGACAACAGAATAGGAAAGCCTGTAGTCTATGAATCATCAATTTGTCTATTTGAACACAACAATGGATACCCTCTTCGACGCCACCTCTCGTATGCTTTTTATGAAGGATCATTTTATGGCGGGATGACTGATTCCGTTCTCACTTTCAGGTTGAAGTTGTTTTGTTTTTCATAAATTTTAAAACTTTTTTCTGTTATTGTGAGATATGAAGACAAGACATGCGCAATTCATGGCAGACAATGTAAAGAACTGTGAACAGGGAATAATAGCGAAATAGTGTTATTCACTATTTCATTACCTGTTTTAAATTTAATATATTTATTTTGATTGCGTTTTGTTTCGTATCCTATTTTCGAATTTTTATTCCCCTGCGTTGTTATATGAGTAAGTCACTTCCTGCTTCTACAGTTGCGACTCGCGAGGCTCTATGATACTCGCGATTTTTACCTCGGGTCAACGTTTTCTTTAGTTTCAGACTATATTCCTTTATTATTTAATTTTCTTTTTTGCATTGTATAAATATTAGAAAAAGAACTATATAATGAATGAGAGACGAAATGGGACATAGAGAGACAAAACTCTAAAATATACTATTGACAAAATTGGAGATAAAAAGGTAGTATTCTAAAATGAACTTTCTACAATATGAGAGATAGATGGACAGAACTCTAAAATGAAATATAGACAAAATGGGTAATAGAGGGACAGAACTCTAGAATTAAATGTAGACAAAGTTGGAGATAACGAAACAGAACTCTAAAATTAAAGACAACGAATGATACTAAGGCAAAACGAACGAACGAACGAACTTTATTTTTGAAGGGTAAAGAATTGGGCAAGCTTTAACATGAAGTAAAAAATGAAAATGGTAGATTTTTACGCAAAATTCTCAATTAAAATATAGACAACACGGGTGATAAAGAGACAGAACATTAATAGAGGGTAGAAAATTATGAGATATAGAGGCAAAACCCTAAAATGAAAGATAGACAGAACAGAAAAATTACGTTGCACATTCGAAAAGACATCATCCAATACCATAATTCCCACCGTAAGTACTTCGGTCAGTCTGTCGGTCGGTCAGTCACATTTTTTCACACCGTTATTTGCTCAATTTTCTATTTTCGAGAGAGTACATTAACTTTCAACCACAGCTAAGGGGGTGCAACTGTGGTTGAAAGTTAGACAATAATTGTATTGTTTCCCCTTATATGTACTCTCGCGAAAGTAGAAAATTGTGACGGTGTGCATTAAATCAACAGACAATCAAGATACTCTTCTGTCCAGTTTCATTCTGGAAACGGATTTAACTCATCATTTTTCTTAAAAATAACCTTAACATGTAAGTTTCTGATTGTTTCTTCAAGACAAAATTTTAATTTAAAATATTGCAGACTTATTATTATAGATCAAAATGATAAGATGGCTAAAAGGAAGAGACGATCGCGTCATTCACAGCAAGCAAGCGAGACTATAGAAGAAGCAGCAATGTAATACGTGTAACAGAAACAACACACTATAATTAAAAACCTGCCAATTTTGGCGGGTTGTTGCTAGTTCAATACCGTAATTCCCGCCGTAAGTACTTCGGTCGGTCGGGCGGTCAGTCACATTTTGCACCCCGTCATTTGCGCACTGTTTCTCTTTTCGAGAGAGTACATTAACTCTCAACCACAGCTAAGGGGGTGCAACTGTGGTTGAAAGTTAGACAATAATTGTATTGTTTCCCCTTATATGTACTCTCCCGAAAATAGAAAAAGTGCACAAATGAAGGTGTGCATGAACAGATTGATCATGGAAGAAGCCAACAACACAATTGATAAACAGTTCATGAACAGGAGTTTCGTCAAACTTCAAACGTTGTTCTCAGAGGCAGTAAGTCGACCATGGCTTCTCAGAGGCAGTAAATCGACCAGGTCAAGATTTTAAAAGATGCACGAACAATTTCGAGACATGTTGTCATTAAAGAAATGTTAGTTATTTAGTCAATTTACGGTCCATTAGATCATTATCCAAGCTGCATGGTGTCAATCATAAAAAGCTTCTATGCCAACTTTACGTGTAGCGTTGGGCAGAGCAGCCTAACCTTTGAGGTGAAGACAGAAGTACGACAGGGATGCCCCTTATCAACCACTCTATTCTTAACAGTCATAGACAGGGTGTTGCGCCAGACAACAGAGGGCAGTCCAAGAGGAATAAGATGGACTACATTTTCTACATTGGAAGATCTGGAATATGCAGATGACATTGCACTACCTGCACATTCACATCAACACATCCAGGAAAAAACGAATAGACTTAATAAGTATAGCCAGCAGGTGGGCCTGAACATCAATCTAAAGAAGACAGAGGTCATGACGCTCAATGTGAACAACCCTGAGCCCATATCAGTAAGGAATCAGCAACTGGAACAGACAGACACCTTCACATACCTAGGATGCATAGTAACACCAGACGGCGGAGCAAGCAAAGACATCAACAACAGAATGAACAAAGCAAGAACAACCTTTTTTAGTGTAAATAACATCTGGAAGTCCTCTCAGTACAGCACAAGCACAAAATTAAGATTATATCAGAGCTGTGTGCTTTCTGTGCTTCTCTACGGTGCGGAATGCTGGAGAGTTACAGAGAAGGAAATGTCGAAATTGTCCTCTTTTCACACAACATGCCTAAGAAAAATTCTCCGAATCTTTCGGCCGAATACCATCACCAACCAAGATCTGCTTACTCGGAGCAAGCAAGAGGACATGCACACCATCATAGCTGGCAGACGCTGGAGCTGGGTTGGCCATGTCCTCAGAAGAGACCCCGATGCCATCACAAGAACAGCTATGCTATGGACCCCTGAAGGAAAACGAAAGAGAGGCCGACCAAAAACAACTTGGCGGAGGACTGTGGAGGCTGAGATGCAAAGAATGAATCAGAGTTGGGGCACTGTACGAAGGATGGCCACGGAACGAGCAAAGTGGAATCAATTTGTTGTTGCCCTACAAGACGCTACCAGGCGTGATGGCCACTGACTGCTTTGACGGTCGGCGGCTAAGGATCAAAGAAGAAGAAGATCATTATCACTGCTCCACATGTCATTTAGGTAAGGTTACTTCATGTCTTCATATTTAATACATCCATATAATTTTCACTACAAATATCTAATGACGGTCGCCTGCAATGAAATGACCACAGTAGTGATAGTAACAGAAACAACACACTATAATTAATAACCTGTCAATGTTGACGGGTTATTGCTAGTATATTTATAATTATTATGAAGTTTTACTTCTGTTATATTCCTTGTTGTTTACTGGAAAGGTCTTAAATTTTATTGTGAAATTTTGTGTCCACAGGTCAGCTCTAACAATCGAGAACTACGACTACATTATCGACTTTATCTTTCATCAAAATGGCGTCTTCGAAAGTCGTTTTATGAGCACCGGTATGTTATAGTAGCTGCAAAATTACTGTTTCGTCGTTAAAACTCGTCGTTAAATCTTAAATGACGCAGTGGTATTCCCATGTCCGACACAAGGAATTTTATGTCACTTTAAGTTTTTATATAGTGTAAAAGTTGAAGGTCTGTTCCTTCAAGTATTTTTTTAAGTATCTACTTGTTTGGTTCTTGATCGCTGACTGATAAAACAATCAGTAACCATCACGCCTGGTGGCGTCTTGTAGCGCAGCAACAAACTGTCTCCACTTTGGTCCTTGGCCGCTGACTGATAAAGCAATCAGTAACCATCACGCCTGTTGACGTCTTGTAGGGCAGCAACAAACTGTCTCCATTTTGCTCGGTCAGTTGCAATCATTCGTGTGGTGCCTCAGCTCTGGTTAATGTTTTAACATCTCTGCCTTCACAGGTCTCTGCCAGGTTGCTTTTACCTGGCCTTCTCTAACAAGCTTTTCTTCTGGAGTTCATATCATGGCAGTTCTGGTGTCAGGGTCTTTTCTGAGAACGTGGCCAACTCAATTCCGGTCTACCCGCGCAAGTCTTCTCGGTGGCTCCAGCAGTTCTTTTTAAAGTGTGGTAATGTTACGTATAGTTGTAAAGGAAATCCAATGAGGGTTAATAAAATGTAAAATTGGGAAAAAACGAAACAAAATCTTAGATCAAATATACCAGCCCCTAAAACGGGACTTCCGCCGTGAGCGCCTGAGAAAAAAATGCCTCGAATTCAGGCATGTCGTTCTTTAAGAGGTAAAAAAAAAAAAAAACCTAACCCATAGGGTAGTGCAAAAGTAGATGTACACTTTATTAGCGTTTATTCTTTTTTTTTAAATTATTATAATATTTAGTTTATTTATAATTTAATTTTAATGCAGATGTACACTTTATTGATAGGTATTTTGTATATTTATGTATGTACGTACTTATTCTACTCTGTAAGTATTAATTACTCGTAATATTAATAAAATAAAAGTAAAGAAACTGTATGCCTACTTTTGCACCACACTGTATATAGTAAATGAATTACTCTGACTTTTACTGCATCGGTTATACTGTTGGCTGGTACTCTTCAGGCCCATAAGGAAGATTGGCCCTTACCATACATGTCAATTTTTTCTGTCCTGGGTAAACGGTTCAAGTTATTTCCTTGTTTTGCTATAAATTTTATGTCTGTCTATAGCTGTTTTTCTTGTTCTCCATGTTTCATGGTCATACAGTTGTACTGGCTTGCCATTTGCGTCGAAGATTCTAACTTTATGTTGGTCTTGCTTTTCATAATCTCCATAAATTTTCCAATACAACGAAAGTTCTTTTTGGTTGTAAAAAATGAAAACATTAAAAATAGTTTTTATTGTTGAATATTACTGTCTGTTCGTACAACTTTTGTCTATACTCTTGCTTGCCAAGATTCACTCTTTACAGGGTCTTCAAATGTGCTACTAGTCATGCTCTTCTAGGTCCTTCCAACGAATTATCATGAATTCTCTTCCAGGTCTTCTAAGTGTCAAACTAATCATCATCTTCTAGTTCCTCCTAGTGTCCTACTAATCACCATCTTCTAATTCTAGATCGTGTTCAGTAGGACACTTGGATGTACTAAAGCTTTAACATCTCTGCCTTCACAAGTCTCTGCCAGGTTGCTTTTAGCCGGCCTTCTCTAACATGCTTTTCTTCTGGAGTTCAAATCATGGCAGTTCTAGTGTCAGGGTCTTTTCTGAGAATGTGGCCAACCCAATGGTTGTTCCATACCCGTCTATTATTTTTAATATAGCGGCGCTCTTCTTGAGGACCGCGATGCTTTAAAATCATGAACGCATTGCGGTGCGCAAAAAGAGGCGTAACAACCGTCTTCCAGGTACTCAAAGTGTCCTATTAATGACGATCTTATGGTTCCTCGAGTGTACTACTAATCACCATATTCTAGTTCCTCATGTGTCCTACTAATCACGATCTTTCACGTCCTCCAAGTGTCCTACTAATCACCATCTTCTAGTTCCTCAAGTGTCCTACTAATCACGATCTTCCAGGAACTCCAAGTGTCCTACTAATCACCATCTTCTACTTCCTCCAAGTGTCCTACTAATCACCATCTTCCAGGTCCTCCAGGTGTCTTACTAATCACGATCTTCCAGGTCCTCCGAGTTTCTTACTAATCACGATCTTCCAGGTCCTCCAAGTGTCCTACTAATCACGATCTTCCAGGTCCTCCGTGTCCTTCTAATCACCATCTTCCAGGTCCTCCAGGTGTCTTACTAATCACGATCTGCCAGGTCCTCCAAGTGTCCTACTAATCACGGTCTTCCAGGTCCCCCAAGTGTCCTACTAATCACGATCTTCCAAGTCTTCCAAGTGTCCAACTAATCACCATCTTCTAGGTCCTAAGTGTCCTACTAATCACCATCTTCCAGGTCATCCAAATGTCGTACCAATCATCATCTTTTAGTTCCTAAGTGTCCTACTAATCACCATCTTCCAGGTTCTCTGAGTGTCCTACTAATCACGATCTTCAAGGTCCTCCAAGTGTCCTACTAATCACCCTTTTCTAGTTCCTAAGTGTCCTACTAATGACCATCTTCCAGGTTCTACAAGTGTCCTACTAATCACGATCTTCCAGGACACCCACGTGTCCTACTAATCACTATCTTCTAGTTCCTAAGTATCCTACTAATCACCATCTTCCAGGTCCTCAAAGTGTCCTACTAATCACCATCTTCCATGTCATCCAAGTGTCTTACTAATCACCATCTTCCTGGTCATTCAAGTGTCCTACTAATCACCATCTTCTAGTTCCTAAACGTCCTACTAATCACCTTCTTCCAGGTCATCCAAGTATCTTACAAATCACCATCTTCCAGGTCATCCAAGTATCATACTTATCACCATCTTCTAGTTCCTAAGTGTCCTACTAATCACCATCTTCCATGTCATCCAAGTGTCCTACTAATCACCATCTTTCAGGTCATCCAAGTGTCCTACGAATCACCATCTTCCAGGTCATCCAAGTGTCGTACTAATCACAATCTTCTAGTTCCTAAGTGTCCTACTAATCACCATCTTCCTGGTTCTCCAAGTGTCCTACTAATCACTATCTTCCAGGTCATCCAAGTGTCCTACTAATCACCATCTTCCAGGTCCTCCAAGTGTCCTACTAATCTCCATCTTCTAGTTCCCCTAGTGTCCTACTAATCAAAATCTTCCAGGTTCTCCAAGTGTCCTACTAATCATCATCTTCCAGGTCCTCCTACTAATCACCATCTTCCAGGTCATCCAATTGTCCCACTAATCACCGTCTTCTAGTTCCTAAGTGCCCTATTAATCACCATCTTCCAGGTCCTCCAAGTGTCCTACTAATCACCATCTTCCAGGTCATCCAAGTGTCCTACTAATCACCGTCTTCTAGTTCCTAAGTGTCCTATTAATCACCATCTTCCATGTTCTCCAAGTGTCCTACTAATCACCATCTTCCAGGTCACCCAAGTGTCAATTAATCACCATCTTATAGTTCCTCAAGTATCCGACTAATCACCATCTTCCAGGTTCGCCAAGTATCCGACTAATCACCATCTTCCACGTACTCCAAGTGTCCTCCTAATCACCACCTTCCAGGTCCTCCAAGTGTTCCACATTCCGTGTATTTCAGATCATGCTCGTCTATGGTCTCATTCTGTTTGTTTGTAATGACACAGTCCTTGTGCGATTCTGTGAGTTACCAAATAGTCTATGATGAAACAAAACGAAGACGGAATGTGACTTCTTTACATGTCTTAAGAGCAGACGAAGATCAAGTTACGTTTGCTTGCTGCCTCATGATATAAAATATGTTACTACTGAAACCATCCCTGCCCCGCGTAGCTCCCGCTGTCTCTCAAGAGGCAAAGACAAAATAGGACTATTACATCCTCAGACGTGTTGTAGAGTTCGACAAATGTGAGGTTGTGCATGAGCCAGCGCCCACCGTCGGAAATGAGATATATGTGGAAGGTGGCTGAAGTAACAAGAAGAGACATGGTCCACAACCAGACGATAGGTTATGGCCTCAGAACTAGCCCCTGCAGATCTGAGTGAACAGTCCCAATTACGATGGTTTGGCCATGTATGCAGAATTGGATAAGATTGGCTACTATAACAAATATGGGAAACTAAGAGCCAGGGATGCAGACCTCCAGGATGACCCAGAGTTTGCTGGGAGGAAATTAGATAATCTCTGAAGAACCTAGTACTAAATGGGACCCTGGCCAGGAAGAAGACAGCCGATAGATAGAATGTTCTCTCTCTCTCTCTCTCTCTCTCTCTCTCTCTCTCTGGCAAACCGCTGCAAGGGCAATGTCACTGCTTAGTGTAGTGGTGGTTCCATGCTCCCTAAGGAGCACAAAGGAAAATTTTGATGATGAAAGCTCAACAACGAAAGCACACGAAGTTCAACTGCTCTGGTAGTCCCATCTTCCTTAACAAGCGAAAACGGAACATTGGTTAATCTGTTGTTTCTTTCATTTTTTTTTTTTTAAATTAGGTTACATACTGTCAACAACTTACACAGAGGATGGAAGACCATACGGCTTTAGAATTGAGGACAATGTCTTAGGGAACCTTCACCAGCATCTGGTGCACTTCAAGGCCGACCTTGACATTGGTGGTACTACCAACAGATACCAGACACTAGATATTACTCCTGAGAAGACCCCCTTGGCAACTGTAAGTCGATGAAGCCGATGTTGCTATAGTAATAACTGTCAACGATACATGCATCAGCATCGTTGTCTTTAGCGCGCCTAACACAGCATAGGCACCTACTTAAAACATCTGCATTAGGCAGTTCTTGTTCTCAGAGCCCCAGGGTAAAGGAGGACATGGAAAAGAGAAATGGTGACAGAAATAAAAGAGATAAAGTAGATATGGAAAAACACTGAGCGGATGGCACGTGATACAAGATCCTTGCATTAATTGGTTGTCTCTTGTCAAGACATAACGGTCGTCATTTTCATCTTTTTTTTTCTTCACTCATTATGGAGCATAGAACAACTACTGCAGCTGGTCCCCTTACAGGAAGCATTCACCAAACATTCACCAAACATTCACCAAACATTCATCAAACATTCACCAAGCGTTCACCAAGCGTTCACCAAGCGTTCACCAAGCGTTCGCCAAGCGTTCGCCAAGCATTCGCCAAGCATTCGCCAAGCATTCGCCAAGCATTCGCCAAACATTCGCCAAGCATTCACCAAACATTCACCAAACATTCACCAAACATTCATCAAACATTCACCAAGCGTTCACCAAGCGTTCACCAAGCGTTCACCAAGCGTTCACCAAGCGTTCGCCAAGCGTTCGCCAAGCATTCGCCAAGCATTCGCCAAACATTCGCCAAGCATTCACCAAGCATTCACCAAGCATTCACCAAGCGTTTACCAAGCGTTTACCAAGCGTTCACCAAGCGTCCACCAAGCATCCACCAAGCATCCACCAAGCATCTACCAAGCATATACCAAGCATTCACCAAACATTCACCAAGCATTCACCAAGCATTCACCAAGCATTCACCAAGCATTCACCAAACATTCACCAATCATTCACCAAACATTCACCAAACATTCACCAAGCATTCACCAAGCATTCGCCAAGCATTCACCAAGCATTCACCAAGCATTCACCAAACATTCACCAAGCATTCATCAAGCATTCACGAAACATTCACCAAACATTCACCAAGCATTCACCAAGTATTCACATGCTCTTATAGCTGTGGTGTCTGTAGCAATTTGTTTTACAAGACTAGGTGACAACGCCACGAGCAACCTCATATCAGCCGCCCAGTGCACAGTCCAAGTCAGGTAGATAACTGCGCAGTTTTAGAGGGTAGCTGTAGAAGACAAGTGTGAAGTTAGTCACTTTTTTCGCTAGACCTATGCTATGCTTCAAGGGCGTATCTATTAATAGTTGTTGTGAAATTCTGCTCGTTAATTATCTCCACAAATTTTTAAATATTAAATACGTTTCTTAATTTCCACAAAATAACAAAATTTCGAACAGAACTAGAATTAAAACAAAATCATTCAACTTCGATTTATAAATTATATCTGTACTTTTTGTTAATTAAAATAAAAGTTTAGTAAAGATTGCAGATATGTATTTTCATCTTGACAGGACCCGTTGTTTGAGTTTCATCAAACTAAAATTACACCAACTTTAAAGAGAACAGAACAAGAAGCCCTTTTTAAATACAACTTTGACGCACCAAAATATCACCTGGTATTTAATAATGCTTCAAGGACAAACTATGGCGAGTTTAGGTCTTACAGGTATGTAGTTTTATTGGCAAAGTTTTTAAAACATTATCATCAGCATCATAATTATCATTTTTATCATTATCTCTTTATTTCGCAGTTTATAAAGCATAGAGCCGACACTGCAGATGATTTCCTTGAGCACAAACTCTTCAAGCGATTGTTTCTATAGCAACATGGTTTACATGATGAAGATTAAATCCCCATACACAATCTTTTATTAATCATTTTTTACGATATGTCTAAAGGCGTAGTAGTCCTATTTTTTCTATGTCTCCTCCGAGACCCCCGGGCGGAACTGAGGGGGCAAAGTTTGTGAATATTAACTATGAAAGGAAAAGACACGAAATCAGTATTAGCATGTTGTACTCTAGTGTCAGATCCATGAGAGATTCATAATAATAATATGACCTTCCTCAAACCTACATGCTACGGAAACTTAATTTTTTTAAATCATAAATAAAACATAGCGTCTTTCACTCTTCAAAAAGGAAATATAATAACAAATGTCAGGGAAGGCAATTAGTCTTCCAACGAAATATATAGCAAATTTCAGGGGAAGTCAGTCAGTCGTCCAAGGAAACGTAATAACAAATATCAAGGGAAGACAATCTGCTTTTCAAAGAAATATAACAACAAATGTCAGGAGAAGTAAACTAATCTTCCACAGAAATAAAATAACAAATACAAAGGGAAGACAATCTGCCTGTCAAAGAAATACAAAACAAATATCAGGGGAAGACAATCTGCCCTTCAAAGAAATAAAATAATAAATATCAAGGGGAGACAAAGAGCCTTTATTTGACCCGTGATGAGAAAGAGAACTCTCGAGAACATCGCGGCAACAGGAAAAAAAGAGGGAAAGAGAGGAAAAGGAGGACAGAGAGAATAGGTGATGGATAGCTGGACTGTAAAGCATGAGAAGAGATCAACAACGGAACTGATGAAGATCTACAGATCGATACAAAAGGCTGAATTAACTGTCTCAATTCCCGTGGTGCAATTGTATGAGAAAAGCCAGAGAAACACTACCCACAGTATGAAAGAAATAGTTGCAATTATATGAGAATATAAACTGTTCAAAAAAAGAAACGCAATATTTTTGGTGTTACTTTAATAAAAGATATTCGCTGATTGCATATCAGTCAACCTATCGACTGTGTCCATCTGGTCATTAACTTCTCGTGGTTACCTGAATTGTACTCACCTCGTGATTCGTGAGGTCATGAAAGAGGTCAAGGTCAAAACAACATTTTTGACAATAACTCGTGACAGGTTCATGAGAATCCCGTGAAACTTACTGAACACAAAACTCTCTGACCATATTATTGAATGCCTATAAAAGATTGACGCTCCTCGAATAAATTCAATTGAAAATTCAATGCGCAAGTATGGCTCATCTCATTACAGAACAACGACTCATCATCATTGGACGTTTACAGAATGGACAGTCACAAAGTGTAGTGGCCAGACAATTTAATGTGGTTAGAAGCACCATTAGTCGCCTTTGGAGGCGATTTCAAGAAACTTGCTCAGTGGCACACCGGCTGCGCATTGGAAGACCCAGAGTCACAACTCCTGCCGAAGACCGCTTCATATGGCTGCGTCACCTCAGGAATCGACTTGCATCTGCGTCCTCTACAGTCCAGTCAATGTCAGCAGCTCGTCGAATTTCAGATCAAACGGTCAGGAACCGGCTGCACGACTCTGGTCTTTGGGCTAGAAGACCCTATAGAGGTCCTGTTCTTACGGACCGGCATCGCCAGAACCGACTGCAGTGGGCGAACCAGCATCGTCAATGGACCGTTGGGAATGACTGGAGACGGGTTTGGTTTAGTGATGAATCATTTTTTTGTGCTCCAGTGACACGATAGACGGAGAAGAGTTTACCGCAGAGTCCAATAGCGCTCCGCCCAGAACAGCGTTGATGAGGCTCCTCCACATGGTGGTGGAGGTGTACTGATGTGGGGGAGCGACCAACTTCATGGGAAGAAGTGACCTGGTGCAAGTTGAAGGACACCTGAATGCCCAACGATACGTCGCTGAAATTCTTCGTCCTCACGTCCTTCCACTTCTGGCTGCACGAGGGTCAATTTTTCAGCAGGATAACGCTCGACCTCATGTGGCACAACTCACCACCCAGTTCCTCGCTGACAACAACGTCCAGACCATTCCGTGGCCAGCCATGTCATCAGACATGAACCCCATAGAACACTTATGGGATGAACTCGACAGACGACTCCGCCAGCGAGACGTGGCACCAGCCAATCTCCGACAGTTGTCTCTTGCATTGCGGGAAGAGTGGGCAGCCATCCCACAACAACAGATCCAACGGCTAATCGGATCCATGTCAAGGAGATGTCGTTCTCTGATAGAGGCCAGAGGAGGCCATACACCTTACTGAAACGGAGGCCCCAGTCGCAAAGAATAAAAGTCCAAACCAAATTTAATGAATATAATTTCATTGCTAAAGTCTGAAAGTTTCTTCATGCCAAGATTGAAACATTAATTCCGTAAAATAAAATTTTGGTACAAGTTTGAAATTTGGTGTCCATTACCACTGCAATAATGTTGCGTTTCTTTTTTTTTTGAACAGTATATAATGAGGCAATAACAAACTGCAATTTTCCAGCATGTGTGTGTGTAAGAGCATGATATCACCAAAATACATAATTGTTGCCGTAAGTACTTGGTCGGTCGGTCGGTCAGTCACATTTTTTGCACACCGTCATTTGCGCACTTTTTTTCTATTTTCGAGGGAGTGCATTAACTTTCAACCACAGCTAAGGTGGTGCAACTGTGGTTGAAAGCTAGACAATAACTGTATTGTTTCCCCTTATATGTATTCTCGCGAAAATAGCAAAGTGTGACGATGTGCATTAAATCAACAGACAATCAAGGTACTCTTCTGTCCAGTATCATTCGGGAAACGGATTTACCTCATCATTTGTCTTAAAAATAATCTTAACATGTAAGTTTTTTAATTGTTTCTTCAAGACAAAATTTTAATTTAAAGTATTGCAGATTTATCATTATGGATCAAAATGATACGATGGCTAAAAGGAAGAGACGATCGCGTCATTCACAGCGAGCAAGCGAGACTATAGAAGAAGCAGCAATGTAATACGTGTAACAGACACAACACACTATGATTAAAAACCTGCCAATTTTGGCGGGTTGTTGCTAGTTTCCACATAATACAGGAAATACCAAAAGTCATGACCTATGTGAAGTAGATCCACTTGTCTTAATAGTTCGTATTCTTCCTCAGGTGTCTTGATGTTTGTTTCTGTATCTAGTGCTGTTCATCAAGTCTGTTCTTCACTTTCTCCACGTAATGATATTAAACAACTCAGCATACGCTGTCTTAGTCTCCCTCTGTATTTTTCCCCACCAGTCTTCCATAGGGTCAAAGGTCAGTCCACCATGAAACAAATTAAACGCGTGTGCGTTATTATAATGGGTGTAGCTTTTAAGTTGCAAGTCCCGCATATTCCGTATTTTCCAGAAAACATCTGGCCAGATGTTTTCATTGTTACTTGCAGGACGTTTGACTTAGACAGTTAGTTATGTATGTATGTTGTATTATTTCAATGTACGATTGCAGAGAGTCCTACAGACAGCCTTGTGCCACAAGACTATACCAAAGGATTGAAAGAATGCCATAATAACACCCATATTCAAAAAGGGTGAAAACCAACAATGTGGAAATCACAGAGGCACATCTCTTCTTAATGCCCCTGATACAATTTACTTTAGAATTCTGGAACAGAGACTCAAACGCCTGACTATGACACAAACGCCTGACTGAGACACAAACGCCTGACTATGACACAAACGCCTGACTGAGACACAAACGCCTGACTATGACACAAACGCCTGACTGAGACACAAACGCCTGACTATGACACAAATGGATGAGGTCTGATGTGGCTTCCGAGCAAATCGAAGTACTTGAGTACTTATCTTCTGTCACGGGTTGCCTCTCCTTAGCTCTGCAGTAGTAGTCCAACATGGCCAAAACTCAAGAGTACCTGAAGTGCGTCTTCAAAGTTGTCTACTTTTGCACAAGATTAATCTTTCCAGAGTTGTAAGTATAAGGATAATGATGCTTCTACCTCCAGGGAGTGTTCACAAGATATTGAGAAAAGCGAGAACAATGCTGCTTTGGCTGAGCACGTTAACTCTAGCATCTGCCGACAACTTGTGTGAAGGATATAGTTATTTTATAATTCGTTAGCTCGTTCAAACCCTACAGCTGAGTTAATTTAGCGAATGTCCTCTTATTATTATTTAGTAGCTCTGATTGAGTGTATTTAAGAAATTGTCCGAGACATACGGATTAAATCAACTTTAAATTTGGATAGATATAAGCACTAAAGCATGCAAGGACTTTGGCCTCACAATAAGTCTAAAGAAAACGAATGTGCTGAGTCAGGATGCGGGTGCTGCACCAGTTATCACTATCGATAACTATGAATTGGCAGTGGTGCACCACTTCACATACCTAGGGTCTACCATCAATGACAAACTCTCACTGGATACAGAAATCGACAGCCGCATTGGCAAAGCTGCAGCTACCTTTGCCCGCCTCACATCGCGTGTTTGGGGAAACTCTAAACTCACAATGAAGACCAAAGCTGCGGTATATAATTAAGGTGACCAGACGTCCCGGTTTTTCCGGGACAGTCCCGGTTTTCGATCATTTTTTATAATTTGTCCCGACTTTTTTTTCGATGCAATCCGGGACGCCAATTTGTCCCGGTTTTGGACGAATTTGCCAATTTGGCATAAATCTCACAGATTAAAAAAAAAAAATTATTATTCCGTGGCTGACTTGAGGGAATTTTTAATTATTAGTGAACTGGCGCCGAAACACCACAATAGGTTGTTAGGACCACGAATTAGTTTTGTAGTTCCAATGTGATATTCGCAGTTATTTGAAATTTTAGGTAGTGGTAAAGTACCAAGATTTTGCGTGCGATATACGTTTATTTAATTTAAACGGTGAACTATTTGTGCATATTTTGTTATTGTTGTAAGAAAATGGTACCAAATCGTAAATGCAGTTTCAATGACGATTTACAAAAGGAATATCCGTTTATTAAAGAGTACATCAAACTTCAATGTACGATGCAATATATGTGCCTCCGGGTTTTCGATTACCCATAGTGGACTTGGGGATATTAAGAACCACATAAGCAGTGAGAAACATAAGAAAGCCGTCGTTACAGCTGCATCAAGCTCGTCGTTAACCACTTACTTCAGAGCTGATAAAATTGGTGACCAAGAAGAGCTATTAGCTGCTCTATAGAAGGCGCCTTTGCATACCATACAGTGCTACACAATCATACTTTCAGGTCTATGGATTGCACATCAAAATTACTTCAGAGCCAAAATTTGCATGTGCACGTACGAAAACAGAAGCCATTATTCGAAATGTCTTGGCACCCCATATTCTAAATGAGTTATGGTGTGACCTAGAAAAGTCTACATTTATTTCTGTACTGACAGATGCATCCAACCACAAAGAGTTCAAGATTTTTCCTTTGCTTGTCAGATACTTTGATCACAGTAATGGAGTGAAAATTAAAATATTAGAGTTAAAGTCATTGCTAGGTGAAACATCTGATATTGTAAGTAGTTTTCTTAATGACTGCATAACTGAAAATGGTTTAGACAGGAAAGTAGTTGGATTATGCGCAGACAACACAAATTCCAATTTTGGAGGTGCTGAAAGGAAAGGACAGAACAATGTTTTCAAAAAACTGCAAGAAAACCTTGGACATTGTCTTATAGGAGTTGGGTGTGCAGGTCATATTTTCCACAACACTGTTCGAACAGCTGCAGATGTACTGCCTGTTGATGTCGAGCTGATTATTGCTAAAATGTATCTACTTTTCAAATCATACACAGTACGAGTTGAAAGACTCAAGGAGTTTTGCCAGTTTGTGGAAACAGACTTCCAGATGATCTTAGGTTATGCTCAGACTAGGTGGCTTGCTCTGCTGCCTGCTGTTGAAAGGGTTCTTCAGATGTTCCTGCCTCTAAAATCATATTTTCAATCTCAAGACAGATGCCCAGTTTTTATACAGACATTCTTTGAAAATCCTCTATCTAAGGCATGGCTTGTTTTTGTTCACAGTCAAGCCTCTCCATTTCACGAAGCAGTGCAAAAAATAGAGGGACAGACGGTCACTGTGTTTGAAGTCATTGACAGCATCAACAGGTTGAAAACTATTTTGAAGTCCAAACTGGAAGACTGTTTCTTGCCATCAAGAGTTAAGCTAATCCTTGAAAAGCTGGAAATGGAAGGACTTCCAAAGGAGGATGTGAAAACGTTTCATGCTAGCGTTTCTTCGTTCTATGAAACAGCTTTCAATTATTTGAATAAATGGGCTGCAAAAAATTTTCAAGACCTAGAATCCTACAGCTGGGTAACGCTGAACAGAATACCAATTTGGGCAGATATTGAGATATCATCATCACTAGTGATTCAAACATTACCTTCAGCCCACTTTACAGAAACTGAAATTTATGACGAATATGTCTATATGAAGCAGTTTGTTACTTCTCGGACAATTAGTGAATGGAGTGCCAAAAAAAATTGCCACCACAACCTTGGATTGAAATGGTTTCCCACTTCAAAAACAATAATGTGACATTTTCAAATATTTTGAAGTTGGCAGAGTTTTTTTTTCTGTCTACCTGGAACAAATGCTGCCACAGAAAGAGTGTTTTCTTTGATGAACAGCTTATGGGCAAGTGATAAAACACAGCTAGGTGTTGAAACTTTGAAAGCTATGTTGACAACCAAAGTGAACTGTGAGGAAACATGTGTAGAGTTTTTTAAGATGCTGCTTGCAAAGAAGGACCTATTGATAAAAATCCACTCATCTGAAAAGTACAGTAACTCAGCTTCACCTTAAGTAAGGATTATTGATGTTTTTCTCTCTTACTAGTTTAAGTAGTTAAACTTATACAGTAAAATGTATGTTATTCAAATGTATATATAAAATGTATATTATTTTAAATTGACATCAACTTGATTTTTCCGGGACATGTCCCGACTTTTGACCTTTTCTTTACCCTTTTGTCCCGATTTTTTGCATTGAAATAGGTCAAATCTACTATTTTGTCCCGTATTAGGGTTTTGAAAATATGGTCACCTTATATATAATGCCTGCGTCACCAGCACACTCCTATATGGCAGCGAGACCTGGACGACCTATGCTAAGCAAGAAAGAAGGCTCAATACCTTCCATTTGCGGTGTCTACGCCGCATCCTCGGCATCTCGTGGAAAGATAAAGTGACAAATGTCGAGGTGTTGTCACGTGCTGGCCTTCAAAGTATGTATACGCTGCTTAGACAGCGCAGACTTCGCTGGCTTGGTCATGTTCGCCGCATGGAAGATGGTCGCATCCCAAAAGATATCTTCTACGGACAATTAGCAGATGGCAAGAGAACAGTTGGGCGACCACAGCTGAGGTTCAAAGATGTGTGCAAGAGAGATATGAGGGCACTGGACATGGATCCAGCAACATGGGACGATGAAGCTGCCGATCGCACTAAGTGGCGATGCTATTTACGGCGCCACCTCAGATTGGGCGAAGAGAGGCTCACACAAGAAGCAGAGGTGAGGAGAAAACGTCGAAAGGAGCACCAGGAAAATAAGCAGCTGAGGGCTGCCACCTCAGGGGCGCATTCCCATAGTCAGTTATGACTGAAGGGGCTATTATTATTATTATTATAAATAACAAATTTAATAATCACTTAAGTTTTAACAGTTATTAAAAATTGAATATTTTTTAACAAAAATTAACCATCATCATATGACGATAATGGGGAAATTATATAACGGGAAGTTTAATATGGCAGCTTTTAAGTGTACCCCATAGCTGCTGGGGTTTCTGCTCCCGCTGGTGTTTTGGTTCTTCACAGATAGGTGACTGGATTGCTCATATTCCTGGTCAATATTAAGAGTTGCAGCACGTTCCACGTAGAATCGGGGAGTAACTGCAAAGCTGGTCCCGCGTCTCTAAGACCCGTCTGATGATGGTGCCTAGCGTCGACTTCAGGCCACTTATACCCTTACATGTTCAAGAAATAGTACACTCAACTGGTACCACCAAGCCAATCGTTAGGCTCACAGACTGCTGGCTCACAGAAAAAAGGCACTTGTAGAGGCCTCTTACACTTGGTATGGGGTGTTGTTACTTGAACAAGAAGTTCATTCTTTGACTTATGTTTCAGTTCCCTTGATTCCGGTTTTCCGTATTAAAATGGTAGAGTTTTTCCTGGGCGTTTAAGTCCTGAGAATGCATAAACAAGGTCCGGTCTGATAAATGAAAGCTGATTTTAGTCTTTACTCTGGCAAGGACTGGTTGTCTTCTTGGCGCGAGTGAATTTTCACAGTGTTCTAACCTGGCTAAAGTGTCAGGTTATATTGCGTGTCTTCCCCCGCATTTGTTTGTTACTATATTTAGCAGGGTTCCAATCGGAAGGGGAGTTGTGCCTTCATTCCGAATGTCTGCCAATCGTTTCAAACATGCGTGTTGTGTGGTATAATTCAAATTATTTCCCCATGGAAATTTCTGCGCGTTACTGCATTCCCAAATATGGAATGAAAACATCCGATCCTCTCTCGGCAATGTTTACAAATAACTTCATATTACTTTCATTTTAAAAAAATGTTTTTGCAACAAGGTGTACCGGAAACGATTATGTCATTCTTGTCTGTCCTGAAATGTGAGGCGCAGGCGAGTAATCTAACTACCCGTCGCTTGCGCAAACAAAATTCTTCGTTTATCCATCTGGTCGAGGAAGGCACATCAGCCTCATAAGCGATTAAACAAATTCGCTGGGCGATTTTAGCGCTAATCAATTGCCTGATGTCAGGCACACCCGAAATTTTCCAACATGATTGTCAGTTAATATTATCTCATCCGTCTCTTTTTCCAGCAGAGATGAACGGGTAAACAAACAGACATGACGACTTGTCACTGAGAGGAGTGTAACAAGATCTGAATGTACAAAATATCTGCTTGGTATTAGAGAAAGAAAATGTGCCGACCACAGAAATTTAGTACACAAAAAATGTAATTAAATACTGCCGGAGAGGAAAAGCGATTGACCCAATTATTATGTGACATCTTCACACGCAGGCAGTTGAGTGAAAAGGTCTTTGAGTATAAAGATGAGATACATCTTTGTTTCTTGGATCTGGAGAAGGCGTTTGAGAAGGTCTCCTGGAGAAAACTTTAGGACTGCTTGGCATGGAAGAGCATTTCAATACCTCTGATCCATAATATACAAAGCATCTACAATACTTGCAGAAATTATTTGACGACGGCAAACCATACGTAATAAGAGTTCAGGACTACCACTGGTATACGACAGGGTGATATTCTGTCGCCATATCTTTTCATACTCCTCATGGACCATGTCATCAAAACATGTAAGGAGAGGGCAAGAAAGCATTCAGTGGGGTACTGGAAGATGAGACAGGTTTGTATTTTACAGCGGCTCCAAATAAAAAACCATAATGATATCACGAGAGGGAATAGGCATCAGACTGTGCTTGGATAACAGGTCCGGGAGCAGGTCAACCACTTTAAATATCCTGGTGCTGTCATGGACCGAAAGGGAGGTATCAAAGAAGAGTTGGCTACCCGAAGAGCAGCAGCTAGGAGATTTGTTCAGGTCATAAATCAAGGATTCCTTTGCAAAAGAGAAATTGACAAGAAGACGAAGATGGCTGTATACAGCTCCATCAATGTTCCAGTCTTGACTTATGGATGCGAGTTATTGGCAATGACTACAAACCACAAAAGTGAGTTCCAGACTGTCGTAAATTAATCAGATAGGTAATAGCTGTTTATAGCACTGTCTGAACAGAGGTGATAGTTTTGACAATGTGAAAGTAAAGGTTAAGAAATAGTTTTATCACAAGATGATCGTGTAAGAGAAAGGACAGTCTCTGGATAGAATAATTTATCTAATCCAGCCTATCTGGACGACTAACTTTAAATCAGACGTACTTTCTCTCCCTGTAAGAAATACAAGTTACACTTCACTCACATGCGCACAATTCTGTGACAAATACGCACGAACGTGAAAACAAACTATGAATAACATACTCGTATAATGAATAGGAGTTGACCGACACTATAACTAAAGGTTAATTAAGTTTGTTATCAATAGAAAATCACAACATAAATCAAATGCATAACCAGATCATGGTTTACAGACAAATGACAATTAATCAAATAGGTTCTCCCCTTTGGTAAAGGAAAAGAAAGAAGATCCCAACAGAGGTTAATTAACCCCAAAAGATCAAAAAGTTAACATCAAGTTATGAGATAGTCAGTATGGGAAAAGAATAGGTTCTCAATGTAAGTTATCCCGTGACTATTCAGATTAGTGAGACAAAAACAGAAGAAACCATATAAGTATACTGATGGTAATCAAAGACATAAGTTTCTTTCCCCGTTCATCCAATTCACATTCATTCAGTGACCAGTTTCAGATTTATGCTTACCCCAGTAGTTGTTGCAGGCATTCCAAGGAAATACACTAATAAGTAATAAGACTATGTATTGTCAAAATTGAGTTGTGCCGAATCAAGCCCCAGATTCGCCATAATTGCTGACTGCAAATTTCACGGGAGTCGCTAGAGGCGGTGATTTAATTTTGTCCTGGATACAATAAGTTATCTCTGCCTTCAGTTGGTGGGAGTAAGGTTCATACGTGGTGATCGCCGATGTAGGATGAATAGAACATAGATAGTTCCTAGGTGCCTAGCTTCAAGTGGCTGGGACACTATGGTAAATTATACAAATGTTGCTGACGATATATTTCGCCCAGCTGGCTGATGAGATTGATCTAAATAAATCTGGTAATAGTTCTGTTCCAGTTAAGATTATAATTTAATGTTTCTGTTCTGGTTTTCTCTCATGACAAAATGAGGTAAAAGGACCGCACAGGTCACAGCAAGAAGCTCATTAAATATATCTGGATGCTTATATGATATTATAAGTTCATGTGATCGTAAGTTCATATGGCCATAAGAAAGCCGCTAGTTCTCAGGTTTGATCAGCCTAGATTATAGAAAGAATATATAAACATTTTAACCAAATTATCAATCTCATATCTAACACGTGTTAAAATAGGACCTCTTCACCGTTCTGTTATAAATTAGATTTAAAATTCACGTGGCTAGCTTAACCTGTCGTTTATTTAACGCGTGATATAAATGCTAGTCATTCGTAACATTACATAAAATGGATATCAGTAAATAATATATGCCGTCAGTAGACAGTTATTTAATGTATATACTATTCAATTTAAACCATCTCTTACTGGGAAAATAGCGAGTAATTAAATTTACTTTACGGCTGGAAAATTTAGCTATAAGTTGTTTAATTAGCACAGAAAATCTCAGTGAAATATAATGAACTCTTTAACACACTAAATCACTTAAAGACTAGAAATATAAATTACCACAATCAGAAAAATGAAACGCTCCACGAGAAATCTAATAATTTTCACTCTGTACGAGAAATACTAGAATAATCGAGCTAGTGGTTTCAGATAGATATCTGAGCAACTGATAAATGGCTATTTGAGAGACCTGGTATATATATAATATCATCCTGAACGGGCAAAAACTACAGAAAGTTGAAAGTTTCAATTATTTAGGCAGTAAAATGACCCAGGATGGTGACACAACAAGAGAAATTCATACTAGAATTGCTTTGGCAGCTAGAGCCTTCAATAGATTATCTAACATTTGGAAATTACGATCATTGAATATACATACCAAGCTTCGTCTGTTTAATTCAAATGTTATCTCAGTGTTAACATACGGCTGTGAGAGTTGGAAAATAACAAAATCATTGGAGAACAAGCTGAATACATTCGAGAACAAATGTCTTAGAAAACTCATGAACATCAGTTGGAAAGGATTCAAGACTAATCGACAAATAAGAGAAGACTCTAGGCAGAAATATGTCTCCAACTATATAAGGAAAAGACGATGGTCATATATCGGTCATGTCCTACGAATGCAAAACAACAGAATACCATTGCAGGCACTCACTTGGGTTCCTGAGGGTAAGAGGAAAAAAGGAAGACCAAAAGAAACACTCAGAAGAACAATAATAAGAGAAGGAAGAACGTTGGGATTAAACAATGTGCAAGAGCTAAGAGGAGTAGCGTCACAACGTACAACCTGGAGAGCACTGGTTTCTGCCTTATGCGCCGTGTTTGGTGCTTAAAGAATTTATTATTATTATTATTATTATTATTATTATTATTATATATATATATATATATATATATATATATATATATATATATATATATATATATATATATATATATATATATATATATTGATAAATTCCGTTCAATCGCCCTTTAATGCGAAAGTTACACCAATGCCAGACCCGAGCCACTTTGCCGTTCGATTCTTGTATGAAAGGAAATATTACCACCTGTGCCGCGTATCAAACTCGTAAGTTTATTTACACTGAAAATGTAACACTCCAATTTACGTCTCAGACTGATCGCCCCCTTGAATCTTCAAGAAACTATTAAACGCCTGGACTTATCCCGTGTGTTCCCCTGATCAAAGAATCAATTACGCCATGCTCCGCGCTCTGCTCTCTGTGTCACTGTGCTAATTGCTCAAACAGCTCACGATTTTATTGCACTAGTGAAACCGGCGTTCCTGTAGCAAAAAAAATACTTGGGGGGGGGGGGGTTGCAAAAGTGAATGAAAACTAGCTGCACTTTTTCATATGTGACACAAACCTCAGAAATAAGGTATCTGATGAAGGTTGTTGTAATAACAAGAAGAGACTGGGTCCCAACCAGACGATACATCATGGCCTCAAAACCCAGCCCCATGTAGCACCAAGTGGAGCAGTCCCAATTATCATGGTTTGGCCATGTGACGACTTGCCCAATCTTCTCTTCTTTATTTTTATTTACGAGACGCCATTTTTTATCATCTTCAATGCATGATCGAGAAGCCGGTAAAATCACGGAAAATTTCATCGCTCGTGGATGTTCTCCTAGCGTCTAATACTATTTTTAGATACGACGTCATTGTTGACCTGACCTCGGTAGCTAGAAACCTGTTTTAATGTAGGACCGACTACTTAAACTTAGGTAGAACCAGTTTATGCCACTTTAGGAAACCCCCACGTGACTTTTAAAGTTATTGATTGGAGCGTCTATATGATGCCAAAGTCACGTGATGCACGCTTCGGGTCACATGTCCAAGCGGAAATCACCCGCTAAAAGTGCGCCAAACACGGCCATTTTTTCACTTGCGCCCAGGCAACCGAAAAAGCTAGACCTAATCTAGACAGCTGCGAATTCATGCATTAAACGCACTGAAGCCACGTGTCTAAATTGCTGGTCCACCTCTGAGTAGGTAAGTGAAAATCTCGCTAGAAAATAGTATTGTGATGAAATGTGTAGTACCTTGTTAAATCGACGCAAGATTGGTATGAACTGCGTTTACTTTATTCATATTTTTTTGTTTTACGATCACATCCAGCCACATGTGATCGGGTGTATTTTATGATCCCACGGGATATGTACAAAAATGTTCATAATAATGTTAACGGGAATAAATATATTAATTTCTATATTAATTCATTATCTTCGACCGACGCTTAGACGAGGGGAAATTAATATTAATACTGATGGTGACAGACCGTGACATAATATTCATTATAATTTACGTGACGATTCGACCAGAAATGAAGTGTGTGATAATGTCGTCAGACAATTCTAAAAGACTGGTGTCCAATTATTTGTTAATTCATCATAATTGACATGACGATTAGGCTAGAGGCACAGAACTAGAATACTGTTGCCGACATTTATATGATAAATTTGGTGGGTTTAACTGACATTTATAATAATTCATCGTGTTACCTTGACGATAAATCAGTACTAAAGAATTATAATACTGCCACTTGGGCAGAGAAATATAATAATAAAGGACAGAGAAGGGGGACTTGATTTCAAGATTAGGCTCTAGACATATGATGTTAGAGACTAAAATCTGATATGACTGGCAGACTGACGGCTTAGGGAAAGACGGCTTTCTAAAGCTAGAAAATTAATGAAGCCGTCGTATTTGTCTTCAGTCTATGGTGGAGCCTTGCACGACAGTCCAATCTCAGAGCAGAATACGGAGCCGAGCGCAGTGAAGGCAAATCCAAACCATTCAAGACCTACCTGGTGCAACGTCAGGCGACCGGAGAACTAACCACGCTTCACTATCAGCCAGGGGCTGAAAAGCTAAGTTCCTATGAAAAGGGAACTCACCATATCAATGCCATATTTTTGTCAGTCATGATGGAAAACACTTGAACTGTGAGACACATATCACATATAGCAGACACTAATTCCATCGACAATACTATCATCCACCATCTATTCATTTTAATGTTAATAAACCAATTGGGTGTATATAATGTACCGCATGCCTTGTTCCTTCTATTAGATGTTGAATATTGTCTGATGTTTATCTTCCTTTATAAGGGAGGAGAGGGCTCGTAAAATATAATATAGTCCCAGTATAATTAAGGATAATAATAAATATCTGAGAAGGGGACGACGGTAGCGAGAGACCAAATATCTCCTTACAAACTTTGCCAGACCTGTCTAGTTAGGAGAATTTACCCTCTTTGTCTCCCTTCAGCCGGTGGAGAAACCCAACAGGATTTCTTGAGCCAAATCTTCCTCGGGGTGATCCAGGTAAATTTCACCTTCATATCTATTATTTCTTCTAATAAATTCGTATCCTTCCTACGCTACGCCACAGGCCATGTCTGCAGAATGGGAGAAGATCAGCTACGCCTACAAACATGGGAAATCTAGATCTCCAGGACGACCCAGAGTTCGCTGAGAGGACAACATTAGACAATCTCTGAAGAACGGAGGACTAGATTGGAACCAGGCCAGGAAGAAACAGCTGATAGGATAGTATGGCGCACTCTCTGGCAAGTCTCTACACCCCAGGGTAGAAGAGGAACGACTAAATAAGTAAGTAAGTATACTTCAATAATAAACAATGCATAAAATATTAAAGGAGAACAAAGGGCCGAAACACTTGATCGACGGGGGGACTACTTCTGATGATCAGATGCCTCCTGTTGCATCGCTTTGTATAGAGTTTCCTATCACAATGCATAAAATTATTTTTAAAACACAACAAAACAGACCTAAACATTTTAGCATTATTTACTGCCCATCGTAAACTTCCGGTGTTGTGTCTTGCGGTTCGCACTAATGACCAGTCATCGAAGCATCATTTTTGTGATGCCTAGATGGCCGGGAGGATAGTGTGATTCGCTTGCATAGCTAGGCGGTGTTGTCGCACGTAAGGTCCGGGGTTCGAGTCGTGGGTAAGCCACTCACGTCTCTTGTTTTTCTGTTGTCTAGTGTTCTACTTCTTTATTTCTTACGAGTGCCTGAAAACATACCTTTATGTTTGTCTAATATTTATTTATGGCTCAGATAGCGTGTAGTATTTCCGATTTACGGCCACATCACATTACGCGAAATGGAACCCGTCGTAATTTGAGGACAGTGTGTTTTTCAATCGTCCATGCATTGTTTCTATTTCAGACGTGCCAAGCAATGAAATACACACTTCTTTTTCTGTTTTCTTCTTCTCCGTTGTCTCTCAAATAACCATACATAGCATGTCTCAGGCTTCTCTCGTCACCATACAACTTCTCCCTCAAGTGGGTCCGAGAAGGTCATACTTCCTAACTGCTCCTGATTTGAAGCGGGCATTCTCTAAGAACATGTTCTACTGTCTGGTTGTCCTCCCCGCATGGACACATATCTGTCTGTCCGGTTTTCCATTTGTTATGTATCAGGTGAAGATGAATCGTTTTATTTTTTATGACAGGATTCAGCTGAACGGCATGTCCAAAATGTTATTCGCAGAAGGACAAGGTAACGAGCCAACCTTATCCTGGGCCAGGCACCAATTGGTGGTCACCAAACACAAGCGCCACATAAAGCACTGCTGTAAGAGTAAGGGAATGCTTCATGCAGGCGTCCTCGACGAGGACCAGTTACAGTGGTGGTTTCATGCTTCATGAAGAGCAAAAAGGAAAATTATGATGATCATGAAAGCGACGACAACTACGACGATGATGATGATGATGGTGATGATCGACCACTTGGTCTTCATCGTGCACTGAAAGCAGATCTTCTTGATCATCTTGCATTCATGTTTAATCTCCAGGACCTGGTTTTCTGGATATCCAGTGGCATGCATCACATCCCTCACACCGAGGATCTTCCGGTGACGCCAACCGTGGGCAACCACCTGACCTTTTTCTTGCTGCCCTTCAATTATTTCCCAGAATGCCCCTCAATGGGATCACGTGATGGTATCTACATTAAACATATTGATCGTTTGAACCCAGCGAAAGGAGTCAAAGTGGAAAGGTAATTTCAATTCAAATAGAGTTACAGTAGAACTCCAATTATCCATGACACTCCGATCATCCGAATGGCCAGTTAACCGAATGACCCCAAAAAAAAAAGCAAGAGGGGAATTGGAAATATAGCAATTAATTTTTTGAAGTAGTAGACATCCGAGAAGACAATTACCTAATGCAATCTTTTCTGACATTAAGAATACAAGCGCGTGAAGATTCCGGGGATCTCCGAGGATACAGAGAAAGAATATGACAACTGCTTACTCAAGCATGACTTAAATATGAGGTTGTACAAGGGGCTAGTGACCTCATGATGTAAAACATATTGCTACGTAAATAACTACTGCAGGAGGACATGAATGCTTTGGTACAGGTTTCTTGCAAGGGGACCAGCTACTGTGGTGGATCCATGCTTCGTAAGGAGCGAAATGGAAAATTATGAATGACTGATTACAAATAGTGAGTGAACTCTTCAGTTCGTTTCTGTATTAAAATGTGAAGATGGTAGATCTAGCGGAAAACAATTAAAAAGGCTGACGAAGACAAAGAAGAAGAAGCAATATACAAATACTTCATGCACAAAAGATCAGTCGGACAGATAATTTCAAGACCAGTTCTACTTGAGTAAGCTTTAGTGTTTAAAATAGATTAATTAATAGCATGTTTTAAGTGGTGCGAGTTTGATTTTGTACCCCCTTAACCAAGTTAAGCAACATTTCGATTATCAGAATAAGCCCAGTCACGAAAACGAAATAATTCGGATAACTGGAGTTCTATCGTAATAACAAATTCAGTAAAATAGTCGTTTCCTACAAAGGCCACTTTATGGCAAGATTATATTATGACACATTGTATTAGATATTTGTATTGACAGGCCATCATAGGGGAAGAGAAGAAAGGGTAAAATAAACGTGGAGAAGAACCATATATCTTGAGTATTTAATGCTATCCTTCAACTCGGTTTCTGACCAGTGGCGTATTCTCTATGTGTGCTGTGCGTGCTGCGCACAGCTATGCCCGAAGGAAAATAAAAATTTAATTTATTATTCTATAAAATATTTCTCTTCAAATGTTCTGCTTTCGGACCGCACGCACCAGGATAACGGATTTTCCGCATATAATCTACGAGTATAATCTAGTTTCAGTTTCCCCAGACGCTTTTTATAGTGCAGTTTTTAATTGGTTAGTAGCAGTCGCCCGAAGTTTCTCGGGTAATTCCGTCACAATGCGTGCGGCACCTTTCGGATTCACGTCTGAACACTGGTTTGATTGGATCGGGGTCATGGCCAGATACGTAAATACAATGCGAACATGCGTGCGGTGGTCCTGCAGCTCTCGAGTTGTAAAAATCGGTTGTGTCCATCCAGTGTTTTTTGTGATTAATTTTTGTTAGTTGCCGGGAATGCAGATTATTACAGTGACAGTGAATTTCAAGTTGTAAGTTAATTAGTATTTCGGAGATAGTTGACATATACCCCTAATAACTATCGTTGCGTAATTGAATATAGTTGGTTTTTAAATTAAGAGGGGAAGAAGTTAAATAGTAGGCGTACATATTCATTTTAAGTAGCAGCACGCCTAGCTCGCTGTTGCGTGCATATTTTGACGCACATATTACAAAAATCGATATGGCTATTTAATATGGGAAAAATATAGACATTCATTCATTTGTGTATGAAAATGCTGTCTATGGTAAAAGCGAGAGAATCCATGTTTGATTCACACTTTTGATTATAGGAGTAATCGTTCTGGATATTGATCCAGCGCAAGGATATTGCGCTTACGTTTGTACTTATTTTTTAGGGCCAGAAAATATATTAATTTGCTTATTGTGTTTATGGCCTGAATTCATATGTATTACATATTATTAGTACAAGTAGAATCAGTCCTATATTGTATATTTTGGATGGGTAGGAGGGACTAGATTCTTGTTATTCCGGTCTAGCGGAAGTATGAGTTGTCTTGACAAGTCGTGAGGAGTTCCGATGTACCGTGATAATGGCTGGTACGCATTTTTCAAAGGGCTGGTAGATTCTTAAGGAAATAATTCATGAAGTGGTTTTCTTCTAAAGGAGATAGTATCTCTAATATAGTTTATGTTAGAGACTCTCCTAAGGTACGGTACAATGTATAATTCGGACTCCATGTATTTCCAGACCCTATTTTGATGATCTCATGTCGATTCGACCTGGATGGAACATTGTGCTTCGTATCGCTAGGGTCGTGTTTTGTATCGACAAAGATGACAGACTTTCCTACAGCGGTTATGGCTACGTGAATTAATCTGATCATCGTAGAGCTGTATGGGAGCATTTATGAAATCATTTGTATACCCATTATAAATTAACTCTGGCTTATATTCTCCTTCCTATGAATGAGTGAACGACAACTCAGGGAGGCGGCCATGTTAGATTTCGGTCATCATATGTTTTGATCACTGCCAAGAGAACAGATTATTTATCCTATTATCGGACAGTGACAGGGAGATCTCAATCTTGCTAGAAACCCCCTCTTTCGTGGTTTCATAATATATGCTACAAACTATGGACGTCAAGTAACCTTAGTTATTTACCGATCTGCCTTCACTGACGCGTTTAGTCAGATAGGGGGATGCGGCCATAATATATCATGACATTGAACTTTTGATGTACTGCCCATTATTTCTGAATGTGTCCTGACTTCAGATCTGCTATGTATACCTACAAATTGATATGTCAACATACCATGATGTACTCGTATGTCCCAGTGTGTACGTCTGAATAAATTGAGTAAACAAAGATTCCAGCAGTCTGCATTGGTGCCTTGTAGACACATGTGTATGAGTGGTTATATTGGTCAGCACACGAACAGTACACCATTCGCGGTAATCACACTCTACACTTCTACTTCATACATACACCATCCTGCGTCGGTTGGAGTGACCAAGTTTAGGGCCTGCTTCCCCTGGAGCCTTTGCCTTCCCTAACTCAGGACTAGGGTGAGTTACCCATTTACAGCTGGGTAGACTGGAGCATGCCTGATCTCAACAACACACCACTCTTCCTTACAGAGCATACCGACTGACACTTTACAGAGTGGAAAGAAGAAAAGAAACTTTACACTCGCATTACCAAGATACGCCACTGTTGCTGACATGCCGTAGTGTGTAGCTATCTATTTCCTTTTCTATCTGTCTTCCTCTGTTACTTTTCCCTCTAATTTTCCTGTAATCACGATGTTATCACTTGGTGCTCTTCTCGTCAAATGTTCAATGAAGGTTAGCAGTCTTTTCCTAGTAATTGTTATAATATTTCTTTGTTCATTAGCTCTTCTAAAGCATTTCCCATTAGTTATCTTAGCTGTCCATAGAATGCATAACGTAATTCCGAGGAACCACGTGTAGTGAAATTGACAGAGATACAACGGTAAAATACTCAAAAGATAACATTTAAGGATAAAAACATAATGCGTAAGCTGCTGATGTACATGATCGCCTAGACCGCGGGTCATCATCCTCTATAAATTTTGCCTTGCTAGACAGGAGGGGAACGGAGGATCAAAAAGGAAAAAATATGACTGGAAAGATTGCGTAGCAAGGCTAAGGAGACGCAATTGGGGGGGATGGAGGAAAGTAAAAAATTCACGTCCCCCAAATTGACACGAGGTACGGAATTGGACGTTTTGCGATACCAAGCCTTGATTTGAATTGAGCGGCTAAAACGCAGATGTTAGGAATATTACAAAAATTTAAAAAGTAATTTTTCTTAATATTAATGTTAGGAATATAAAAATTAGCTGGCCGGATGGCCTATTCTGAGCAGTGAACTAATATGTTCTTAAATTTACAAACGGATAGATAATATTGAAGATAATGACAAAAGACAGTGTAGTTTACATCATCGACAGACTGCCTTGAATAAAAAGTGTCCTTATTTGCACACAAAACACGACCTTGGGGACGCAGGTGTTCAAAGTTACTTATTATGGAGGAGAGGGTTTTTGAGCGGTAGCTGTGTCTAAATATAACTTTTTACGACAAAATTTTAAGGGGAGAGAAAGGTTGCTTCAAAAATCAAGCACATTTTTTTTAGAAACACAAGTAGAGACGGACAGACTAACAGATAACCATCCATACTTGACTGAAGCATGACTGAAATGACTTTAGTGTAGAAATTTGAAATTTAAAGTACAACTAGGCAGTGATTGGCCACAGACAATCATATCATTAGCGCTCAGACGCGAAAGTGGGGTCATTCTTCAATAATTGTTCAGTGTTAGACACAGATTTTAAAGTGTGGTGTTTTCCCATATGAAAGACAGTGAATAAATTTAGGGACGCCATACTATAGCCAGCAGCTCAGCTGAGTTTTGTTAGCAATTCTGTGTTATGTATTCATAATCTGGTAAGATTGAAATTATTTCTTTATATATTTTGAATATTGTTTCATGTTCGAGTGATTTGATACTGCCATATCAAAATCTAGCCTTACAAACAAGTAGGGAGTTGCTCTAGACCCCCCGCCCAAGTCAGGGTCTAGGGACCAACAAGGTACATAAACTACAGCAAGGATTATGCAAGATATATCAAGCGTTGAAACAGATTACCTATCTTCTTTTAGGGCCGACAACTAATAAATATTTTTCAGAATCTATAGTCTGGGAGGATCTATCTGATGTAAACCCACCATGGTAACTGTGCTGTTTGGTCAGAGAGATCTGACCTGTCTGTATGATGTGGTTGTTGTGTCAGTGTGGTGTCCAGACGTGGGTATAGAATAGATTTTGACACATAGCCCATACTTTGATTGCAGAGCTGTGAGTTTCTATCGACAACAAAGCAGAGTCTATTCGGTGGGTGACTTTACTCGAGTGTATCTGTGCAGTTCTTGTGACAGAGACCACCATTATTGTCCGCCAGCCCGGAGAGGTGGGACCGCAAGTTTTCAGCACCAGAGCTACAAAAAGATGAGTGAGCCTCTGGTCTGCTGGACATTCACCAACTATTGGTAGTGACTAATATCCCCATAAAAATTCCCACCATTTTCTGGACACGGTGTAGTCAATATAGACAGGTGTGATGAGACCACCCCAACAGCACAGACAATAAATATCCTCCCAAAGAGATGACTACTCGAACTTTTTTTAATAAAACTAACTATTCTAGTACTTAAATATGTACACTTTTGCATTTATTATGTAACATTCCATGCATAATTTTCATAATTTTTAAATCCTTCTTTTAAAACAAGTTCTGGTCAAAATAAAACTTGATCCAGAACAAATAAATGTAATATAATTATATCAAAAACTTTACACACGTGAGTTAGTTCAGTGTATTTTAACACTTGTTAATCTTATTAGTCTTGTTAAATATCTATGGGTGTATTTATAACTAACACACCACATTACACATCATTACCCTAGACACTTTACGTAGCCACAGTCATTAAGAAAAAAAAAAATTAAGTGTGAGGTCGTAGTGGTAGCAAGAAAGGCCTTCTGACAATTCTCAACTACATTTTATCTCAGGAGCCTTCACAGCTGGCCTCATACAATGTACATGTAGTAATAACACCATCATACAATACCATCAACACCACTACACCACGTCTCTATTGCCTCATATGATTTTGCGTTTCGATTTTGTTCCCGCTCAGCATCTAGGGATGACTTTTAAGGACTTCTTTTGTTCTCAATCTCAGTGGCACATTTTCCATTTGATGCAATCGTAACTGTGTACGCTTTTTAATGTTGTTACGTTTATCATTAGTCTATATTCAGATTGTCTTGATGTGCAGGTTGAGACCTTTGTTTGCTCTTTCTTTTAACTGCTACATTTAATATTTTTTATAGGTCTTTTTCGTTTTCTTCTCTCTATATTGTGTCATCAGCTTAGCGCAAGTTATTGGTATTGTAACCTCATACTCCAGGGTCATCTTTGATTGATCTCATGTTTTCTTTGAATAGAGAATATCAGGTGAAAGAACACATCCATGCCTGACTCCTTGTTTTACTGGTTAAAAACTGCGTAGTTTATTCTGAATTTTTATAACCACTTCTTGCTTCCAGGATATCATCATTTTCCTTCGCAATCCTTGCAGAGCATAGAGCAACTAATGTGGCTGGTCCCTTTGCGGGCAACCTACACAAAACATTCACATTCTCTTGCAGCGGTAGTTTCTGTGACAATTTGTTTTACGTGATGAGGTTGCCAGCCTCATGCACAACTTCATATTAATCGCCTTTTACAAGTTGCATTAGGGTTTTTTGGTCCTAATCTGTCGCTTCAACGATCCAATAGAACAACACGGGGTGCTTCCAGTATGTGCTTTTAAGTTAATCTTAGATCGTTCCCATCAGTACCTGTCCTCTAGAATTATGATGATCTGTTAATGTTTTATCGTGTCAAATACCTTAGTTTAATCCATGATATGTGTACATCTGTTTGTCTGCCAAGATTCTCTCCGTTAATGTTTTATCGTGTCAAATACCTTGGTTTAATCCATGATATGTGTACATCTGTTTGTCTGCCAAGATTCTGTTCGTTAATGTTCGTATTATGCATTGAACTCACGCCACACAAATATATACGCTCACGCGTTTAGACACAAAAATATACATTATTTGCTAATAATAATAATAATAATACCTTCAGTCATAACTACTGACTATGGGAATGCGCCCCTGAGGTGACAGCCCTCAGCTGCTTATTGTCCTGGTGTTCCTTTGGACGTTTTCTCCTCTCTTCTGCTTGCTGTGTGAGCTTCTTTTCACCCAATCTGAGGTGGCACCGTAGATAGAGCATCGCCACTTAGTGCGATCAGCAGCTTCATCTTCCCAGGTTGCCGGTTATTTGCTAACTGGACACATATCGCTACAAAGAATATAACGTCTCTATACGGTACAGTAGAATAAAATTAACATCTGTTTTTCTAATATAAATGTTAATTAGTACCATCATGTATTGAACCTAATCACACTGAGTTTACCAAGGTAAATCTAGAAGACAGATGTGTTTATAATATAGATCCCCACATCTTGTCTCTGTCTTATACCACTTGACAATTGAAAGATATAAATATTGCAAGTTTCAATACGAAACTTCAAAGTGACAAAAGCATATAGTTAACTAGGACACATTTTAACGCTTTTGTTTTAACGAATATTTCAATAAAGGTATGAAAACACAAGAGACCAGTGCGTAACACCACGCGCCACTCTAGAGGAAGATTTATCAAGAAACCCGGATCAAGTTTTGCAGACCAGAGTGCAAGATTAAAGCTCTGACCTATTTTGTTCTGTAATTATTTTTTTTTAACGTTTTCTTGCTGTTATTTCTAATATAGTTTGTATATTTGCATCATTTCTTACATTTTAGATTCATTGTAAATGTATTGTAATGTTTTGTATTGTAGTACTCTGTATTGTAATATTATGTATTGTAATGTTCTGTATTGTAATGTTATTTATTGTTATGTTCTGTATTGTAATGTTATGTACTGCAATATTATGTATTGTAATATGAATTAGCCAGAATTAACTTATGAATTGTAATATTAAGTATTGTAATGTTCTGTATTGCAACGTTTATTGTAATGTTCTGTATTGTAATGTTATGTATTGTAATATTATGAATTGTAATATTGTATAAATATGCAATCCAGTATTTTTAATATCACTGTCAATATTTTTTTATTTTATTTAATTTTGAGAATCTTTTGATTAAGTTTATCCTTTACAATGAGAATACTGGGTGCTTTCCCTTGCCTCGTATTCTTTGACCGAAATTACGATCTCGCAAAATTACCAATTTGTAGTACTGTTTAGAATTGCAGCATATTTAACTGCAGTGCCACCGTATATGCCGAACAAGCCTTTAAGGCATTCACTTACTTGACAAACTAAAGAAAAAATGTTGAAATAATGCCACGGTTCAGTTGCGAATAGTGAGACAAACTTAAATCAAACATTAAACATATATGACCCAGGTCTGAAATGTCTCTGGGTTGCCCCATTGCTGTGTCTATGTGGGCCTGTCTGTTTGTCTGTCTACCAGTCTGAATATTTCTCCCAGTTGTGTATCTCTGTGTTTGTCTGCCCATTTGTCTGTCTGCCGATTTGCCTGCCTACCTCTCTATTTGAAAGTTATGTAATGAGAGAATGAAGTGAAGACATGGCGAATATTAGAATTGACACGAAAACACGATATGATAATATGAAATACCTAATTTGGGCAACATTCAAGACATATTTGGACACGGAAATTAAACTGTTTTGTAATCGCGAATTCATTTCCTTCCTAATTTAAGTAATGCTAAATTTAAGTAACGTTAATCTGTCAACAAAATGAAACAATAGGACTGAAGCACCCTCATGCACGTCGTACAATCATCAATCAATACACTTTAGCTCCCCGAGGAGCATAGGCCTTCAACAAACACATGCCAAGTCTTCCTGTCTTGTGCCTTCCGCTCAAGTTCTTTCCATGTTTTCCTCATCATTTTCACCTCTGTATCCAGTTCTCTTCTCTCCAGTTCTCTTCCTCTCTTTCCCTGTGGATTCCAGAACAAGGACTGCCTTGTAATGCTATCAACAGGTTTCCTCAATGTGTGTCCTATCCATCGCCAGCGTCTTCTTTTCAACTCTTGTTCCACTGGCACTTGTCTGGCTCTTGTCATAAATTCCACATTTATGACTTTGTCATACCATTTCAGTCCTTCTATTCTACGCAAGCACCCGTTTATAAAAGTCTGCAGCTTTTTGGTTGTTGTTTTTATTGCTCTCCGTGTCTCAGAGCCATACAATAGGACTGACTTGACATTTGAGTTGAAGATTCTTATTTCCGTGTTGGACTTGATTTCTCTTGTTCTCCATATATTTCCCAATGCAATGAAAGCTCCTCTTGCTTTTTGTATTCTTATTTTTATATCACTGTCTGTCCCTCCAACTCTGTCTATATTACTGCTAAGATGTGTGTACGATTCTACATCCTTTAGTGGTGTTTCTTCACGTTCAACCTTGTTATCATTTCTTGCATTTATTCTCATAATTTGTCTCTCTTCCCTGTGTATTTTCAGACCCACTTCTTGTGACCTCTTATCGAGAATTTTCATTTTCTCCTGCATCTGATAATGGTTATGGGACAGAAGAGCCAAGTCGTCTGCAAAATCCAGATCATCAAGCTGTTTAGTCAGATTCCACTGGATTCCATGTCTGTTGTGTCATACAAGACAACTAATATAAGGTTGTGCAAGGGGCTGACAACCTCATCATGTAAAACAAATAGCCACAGAAATCATGGCTCCAAGAACAGCTCCTTACAATGAATGATACGTAAAAAGAATGGTGCCAACACTGTAACAGCTCCTTACAATGAATGATCCGTACAAAGAATGGTACCAACACTGTAACAGCTCCTTACAATGAATGATCCGTACAAAGAATGGTGCCAACACTGTAACAGCTCCTTACAATGAATGATCCGTACAAAGAATGATGCCAACACTGTAACAGCTCCTTACAATGAATGATCCGTACAAAGAATGGTGCCAACACTGTAACAGCTCCTTACAATGAATGATCCGTACAAAGAATGGTGCCAACACTGTAACAGCTCCTTACAATGAATGATCCGTACAAAGAATGGTGCCAACACTGTAACAGCTCCTTACAATGAATGATCCGTACAAAGAATGGTGCCAACACTGTAACAGCTCCTCTCGCATGAAGCGTGTGCCAAGCTTACACATGCTCCTGCAGCAGTGGTCTCTTTAGGCCATCTGTATTTATATGATGATGTTGCCAGACATGCTTGAGGATGCAGTGGCCCTACTCTTTTCCTTGTCTCCTCATAGCACCCGGCAACTGCACGGGGGCACATTTTCGAAATGCAAGCTTTACTTTTGGCTTTAGAAATGTGGTGAGACGAATAGAAAAGTTCATGAGCTCCGTATTTATGTGCATGTTATTGTGAAATTGTATACATAGGCAGCAATATAGACACAGTTGGATGGACAGACAATGATGTCAAAATAAGAAAACAAAATGATAGAGGAGCTTTCATTGCTTTGGGAAATATTTTCCTTCGTCATTAGCTCTCAAATAACCACATCAATCTTTCTTATACAGCTTGCAGTTCTTCTCAGGTTTCTGTCTTTACCATACAGTTTCTCCCTCTGCAATCAATGGTGCCTACGCTTGGTAGCGGTATGGCGGCTTGTGAACCCTAACAGGCCCCAGAGCTATGCCAGTGGGAGTTTTACTTCTGACAAGTTGTACCAAGCTGGACAGGTCTGTACGGATAGGGATCTGACTAAAGCTGGTAGCCTGTTCCTTCTTGTTCCTCTTTTAGCACAGGGCCAAAACCCCTGTCCATGTAAAAAAAAACCACATACGTTATGGAAAATAAGTGAACAAGCTTTGCTGCGGGATGGACATTCGGAGTCTGAGGCTCGTATGACTGCCAGTGTTGAAAGCCGAAAGGAAGCCACTGGCGTGAAAACGGACATCCTGACTGCTAAACACGGACGCAGAATTGGATTTTGGAATGCCAGAAAACAAAGGATACCCCAAAAGAAATTAGATGGACAACAATCACCCCACTGGAAGATCTAGAATACGAAAACGATTTTGCACTACTCTCACATTTACATCAGCACATCCAAGAAAAAAAACAGACAGATTCAATAAATACAGCCACCTAGTGGGACGCAATATCAATCTTAAGAAGACAGAAATTGTGACATTCAATGCAATAAATCCCTAGATCATAAAAATATGTGCGGTAGCACAGTGGTTAGTGCACTGGATTCCTAGCACGGTGGTCCATGGTTCGATCCCCAGTTGAGGTGGGATTTTTAGACCGCAAATGGCTCTGGGGTCCACCCAGCCTCATGAGCAACTCTGGGGAGGTTAAGACGGCCGGCGTGATGCTGACCACATTACCTCTAGTGTACCGATGATCGAGAAAATATGGGGCCTAACACCATATTCCCAATATGCCTCAATAGGTGTGTAGTGGGATACTTTACCTTTTCTTTTCATAAAAATAAAACAACAAAAGTTGAAACAAACAGATACATTTACATATCTAGGAAGCTTAGTATCGCCAGACCACGGAACAAGCAAAGACATGAGTAACAGAATGAATAAAGCAAGAACAGCCTTAGCAAATCTAAACAACATTTAGAAATCTTCTAAGTATAGCACAAACACCAAATTAAGATTATACGAGAGTTGCGTACGTTTTGTACTTTTCCATGGCGCGGAGTGATAGACAATAACATAAAAGAAAATATCCAAGTTATTCTCGTTCCATACAACCTGCCTAAGCAATATTCTTCCAATGTTTTGGCCGAATACCATCTCCAACCAGGAACTGCTTACACGGGGCAGTCAAAAAAGCATGCACATTCATCCTTGCGGGCAGACGCTGGAACTGGGTTGGCCATGTCCTCAGAAGGGACCCTGACACCAGCACAAGAACTGCTGTAATATGGACCCCAGAAGAACGGCGAAAGAGAGGCATACCAAATGTCACGGATTGCCTCTCATTAGCTCTGCAGTAGTGGTCCACCAGTGGCCAACACTCAAGAGTATCTAATATGGGTATTCAAAGGTGTCTACCTTCGCACAAGATTACTCTTAGCAGAGTTGTAGATAGAAGGATAATGACGCTTCTATCTCAAAGGGGTGTCCATAAGAGGTTTTCAGAAGTCAAGAACAATGCTGTATAGGACAGAGCACTATTAACTTATAACTGATTGTTACGCACGGATCATTATTATTTTTCGTTTGTATGATCATTTTTCGTATGTATGATCATTTTTTGACTGAAGTGTGTATTATATATATTTACGGTCAAAGGGACAGAACCCGAAATATTGATACTGCTATTTTTTAGGAGTTTACCTTCTCTTGTATAGAGACACGTTCGGTCTATAATTTCTTGAACGAAGCGTGACCATATCTCCTTATTTGGTAGTATCAGTCAACTGTTGTAGATGCCTGAAACCTTTCTTAACGCTTCTTTTCATGACCATAAAAGGCGCGACTGTGTAAGACTTTTATCTCGAATGTTCTTAGAATCGTCTTATTGTGAACGGCGACTCAGAGATTGTCGCTCTGCGCATGTTTCGACCTGGTTTTCGTTTGTTGTTCCGGCCAGCTCGGGGAGTTTAGAAATGGTCTAAGTCGCGAGCAGACGCGACCTGCGTCTTGTGATTTTCTGAGGGAAATACATTGTCTTTGTGAGTTAGTTAGCTAACTAGACTATTTCCCAGTATTATTCAAGCCTGCCTGGAGGCATATGTTCATGGTTGATTTTCCGAAATAAGGTAATTCCTCTTGTATCGAACTTTATGCTATCATCTAGAGGTTCGTCATTTTGTCGCCTTTTTTGCTCGCCTGTGTGATTCAAAATGGAGAGGTACTTTGACTAGGATTAAGTCACCGGTATCTTTATACCTGAACTAGTTATATATATATGGGTCGCTCTAGACCAACAAGACTATTGTCTGTGTTCCAGGATTCGTTATATCAGAGATCACGTCCAAGTCAGATGGTTAGACTTAGAAACATTATAAAGGTCGAGCTGACCTGTAATCCATGTATGCTATTCACGTGCAGACAGTAAACGGACTGATTGTATACATCTGATCTGCTAGCATCAGAAAGGGAATATTTATTATTGTCTATGAACAGTGATGATCTGCAGCTGACACTGTTGCTGAATTTATATATATATTATTTATACAGCTTCACGAACTAGAACTCTATGATTTTGAATGCTGAACTCGTTGAACTATGTTGATGATATAAATATCCTGACTGTTTTGTGGCGTGCAATAAATGGAAAAAAATTATACAACGAAGTTACCATTTCTATGACTCTACACATCATGTTGCCTGTGTTATACCCTGTGAACTGTTCTACTACCACATACACAGCAACATCCTAAAATCAGAGAAGACACCTACATCTTGCACTTTAATACCAGGTGTCCATAGGGGTGGCAAGTGGTCGTCAATCTTATACGGAGCTAACGTACCTGGCATTGTGGCGCACCATTATCATTTAGCCTAAATCCACCCTTATCATTTTTGGTGGCCATATGTTGGTTTACTCTGATACCAGCTATCAAGGGGGTCAACAAACCCAGACATCATCAGCAGACTACAAGACAACGTTGCAGTTTCTATTCATCACCTTCGATGAAATTTTGTTGAAAGACGCGGCATTACTGACAGTTGTTGATATTTTGAAACTACCCGGCGCTGCTCGGCAGTATTGAAGTTTGTCTGCAACTAGAAGGACAAGTACCGAGCGAATGGATTTCCTGATCTGTTAAGAAGAAGGACAAGTGCCGGAACAACTGTTCCGGTCTCAGAAGTCAATTTGTAGAATTCAGAAGGTCAAGTTCAGAAGCTGTTTCCTGTCAGAAGCTCATTTCCCTCGTCATGGCTGTCTATGGGAGCAGATGTTAATCAACGTTGGATCTTTATCCTCAGAATGCTGACGACATCCTGTTCTGCACCGTGCTGACGTTTGGGACATATAGAAGTTAAGTGGCCTGTTTTGTTTGTTAACTGTGCCCTTATGTTCTAGCTGAGCCTTCTAAATTCTTTCACACTTTTTGCTGTTTGTTATATGTTATATGTTATTTGTATTTGTATATTTATATGTTTATATTCAGCGGGTTTTCTCGGTTGGGTGGTGTCTTTCAGTAGAAGATACCACGTCACAGAGGTTCTACTGTTAGCGTTTTCGTTAGGGACTGTGCGAATTTCCTACTGTGAAATTTGCTAGCGACAATCGTTGCTATATCTGTTTAGTTGTGACGAGTTGTGCTTTATTTTTGTTTCTTGTATATTTTTTTTTCTTTTTCTTTTCTCTCTTTCTTTGTGTTTTTTAGTTTCGATTTCGATTATTTGTATTTGTAGGTCTCCCCTATCTATTATTCAGTTCTTTAAGTATATTTTTGTGTATACACTGTAGCGTCATTTGTTTGTCATATCTTCGCATTTTGTCATCACATTTCTTTTTAGTTTCGCTGTTTATTTATTTGACTTATGCGAATGTTTTCATATTGTTTGATCTTTGTTGTTGTTTACATTGACTTTGATCTTTGTTGTTGTTTACATTTGACTTTGATCTTTGTTATTGTTTACATTGTTGGTGACCTTTGTTATTGTTTACATTGTCTTGTTATTGTTTGCATAGTTCTTGCATAGTTAGCTTTCACTATTGTTACATATATGCTCATGCACTATTGATCTATAGTGCACTTATCATAACTAACTGGTGGTTTTTTTGCTTATGCACTATTGTAGTGCAGTTATGATAAATAACTGATGGTTATGCACTGATTTGTGTAGTGCACTGATAATTAAGAGGTGACTTGTGATATTATTATACATTTGATAATACAAGTTGGTGTCAAGTCTTGTTGCCCACAGAGATTGGAGTAAACATATTGATTACACAAGCACTTTATTAAGTCTTGTTGCTATTAAGATTGAAATAAGATAATTAATTATTTCAGGTTCTGTACTCACATTTTAGACATCATGTCTACATTTGAGTACTTTATTGAGCAGGGTAAAGCCCTTGGGAAGACAGGTGATAAATTAGAAGAATTTGCGACTGTTCAATATGCCAAGGCATTGAAGTTGGAGGAAAAGAAAATGAAAGAACTAACTGAACAAAAGAGAATAGATGCTGAAAATTTAAAACTGCAGATGCAGGTAGATGAAAAGAGATTACAAATGGAAATGGAAAAACAAAAAAAGAGAAGCAGAATCACAGGAGAAGAGACTTCAGGCTGAGGTTGAAAATAAGAGACTTGAAAAAGAAGCTGAAAATAAGAGACTTGAAAAAGAAGCTGAAAATAAGAGACTTGAAAAAGAAGCTGAAAATAAGAGACTTGAAAAAGAAGCTGAAATTAAGAGACTTGAAATAGAGGCTGAAAATAAAAGATTAGAAAAACAGGCTGAGGCTGAAGAAAGAAAGTTACAGGCTGAGGCTGAAGAAAGAAGGTTACAAAGAGAAGCTGATGAGAGAAAAGCAAAAATGGAGCATGAAGAAAAACTCTTAGCTTTGGAGTTAGAAAAGTTGAAGTTATCTAGTAATGCTAATGATGCTAATAAGGTATCATCTGCTAATAAGTCTAATGCTGTTGATTTCAAGCTTAATTTACCAGCATTCAATGCTTCAATTGATGATATAACATTTTATCTAGATAGATTTGAAAGTGCATGTAAGGTGCATAATATAGATAAAACATTATATGTTTATCATCTGTCCAAGATACTTAGAGGTGATGCTTTGACTTTATTGGGTATGGTAGATGTGCCTGACAAAAACAACTATGAGGTTGTCAGGGCGGCATTGTTAAAGAAGTACCAACTTAACGAGGACGGATATCGTCTTAAATTTAAAAACATGTTACCAGAAACTGGAGTTGAATTCTCTGAATTCATCTCAGGCATCCGTCTTACTTTTTTACGATGGGTTGAGTTGTCTAAAACAGAGAGTACATTTGAAGCTCTTATGGACTTACTACTTAGAGACAAGGTTATGTCTTCTGTTAATGAAGCTTTTCTTTCTTTTTCTTCATGAGCGTAAGCCTAAAAACATAAAAGAAATGGAAGAATACTGTAGCCAGTATGTTACTGCGCATCCTCACATAACCATTAGCAACTCTAAAGTAAAAGAAGGTCTACCAGTTGCTTCGGCAGCACCTTATGGCCCAAATTTTATGCGTAAATTTCAGGGTAGCCAGCAAAATTTCAATAAAAAGAGTAACCGTAATTATGCCCAGAATCATAGTAATCAATTCCAGGGTGATTCTTCTTCCCAGAACTGGAGACATCCTAATACTACACGTTATTCTACTCCGGTTAACTTTAGAAATTTTCACAAAGGTAATCGGTATAGAGGAAAATATTTTTCTCAGAGACCTCAATACCAGGATAAAAGAGGTTCTCAACAGTATAGAGATGGTAATGACAGTTATGGAAACTGGAACTCAAACCAGGATAAAAATTACAGTAGGGACTTTAATGATAATTGCAGAGGCAATAATGGTCGCGGTAGATCGCAACATAAGAGAAAAAAATATCAACAGACAAACTCTGTTCAACAAGAATCTCAGGGAGTAGATAAACAGGTTAATGATAATAAAGACCATAATGCCATCGGATGCTCATCTTTTGATTTTGGTAGGGCAAATAAATGTATCCAATGCAGTACTTTATTTGACCCGAAGACCGTTACTACTTTAAGCTGTGGTCATCCTTTGCCCGCTCTTCCTGCTAATGTTGCTCATGATGGGAGAGGTTCTCTTATATTACATAAGGGGCTTGTAAATAGTAATCCAGTCTCAGTGTTGTTTGACTCTGGATGTACTACTGTCGGGGTTAGGCAATCTCTTGTAGATCCATCCTGTGCTACAGGAAAGGTCATCAAATGTGTCACATTTGGTGGCACGTTGGAAAAGTATCCTACTGCTATAATACACATTGCTACTCCTTTCTTCACGGGAGAGGTCCACGCGTGTCTACTTCCAAACCCTATTGCGGACCTTATTATTGGTCGTATTCACGGAGTTAGGAAATGTACCCCACAGCAGATTGCTGTTTGGGAAGAGCAAAACATTGAAGCTACCAATGCGGTGGTCACAAGAGCACATGCTCTGGATCCACCTCAAACTTCATTAACTAATAATGATGAAGTAAATGACCAAGATAGTCACTTGAATATTACACGTGACTCATTTATCAAATTGCAAGAAGAAGATCCTTCTTTAAAAAAATTCTTCATTCTAGCAAAAAAAGGTGATCCTAATCAAAATACTAATAGAAAATCTTGGATTTCTATGAAGAACGGCGTACTTGTACGTATGGTACAAGACTCGACTACGTCCACTCATTCACAAATTCTTGTGCCTAAGAGCATGAGATTGCAAATATTGCAACATGCTCATGACTCGCAATGTGCTGGACATATGGGTTTTTCCCGTACAAAGTCGAGGGTTCTTGCGGCTTTCTTTTGGCCATTTGTGAGCAAGGACATACGAATGTACTGTCGCTCTTGCAAAGTATGTCAGGAGGTCAAATCTAAAGGACCACGACATGCTGCGCCTATCCAGGCTGCTGACATTCCTATTCGCCCTTTTCAAAAAATGGCAATAGATATTATCGGTCCTTTTAGAATTAAGTCGGCTAGAGGACATCAATTTATCCTTACATGTGTCGATATGTGCACACGTTGGCCAGAGGCAATACCTCTCAAGAGCATCTCAACTGCTGACATCGCAGACGCTCTTTGGCTGATATTTTCTCGCTTGGGTTTTCCCGGAGAAATATTGTCAGACCATGGCACTCAACTTACATCAGACACTATGTCACAGGTAATGTCTATGCTACACATTAAAAGGTCTCTCAGCAGTATCTATCACCCAATGTCTAATGGGTTAGCCGAACGTTTAAATAGGACTCTGAAAACTTTACTTGGTAAAATAACTGAGGATCATCCTCAGGATTGGGACAGGGTCTTACCCGCGGCTCTCTTTGCGTATAGAGAGGTCCCCAATGAACATACGGGGTTTTCCCCTTTTGAACTTGTCTTTGGCGCGCAACCGCGCGGCCCTATGTCTTTACTTCACGATCTAATCACTGCCGATAATATTAGCGATGAAACTCAATCTTCTTATGAGTACGTCATTGCTCTTAGGCAAAAGATCATCGAGGCATGCAAACTAGCAACTTCGTCTCCGAATTTGCTAAAGAAAAGGCAAGGCAGTTTGCAAATAAGAATAGATGTCTACGACAACTTTGTCCAGGTGACAAAGCTCTCGTTCTACTTCCTTCAAGGGAGAACAGACTTCTAATTGCATGGAAAGGTCCATATGCAATAGTCTCCAAAATTTCTGATGTCGACTATGTTGTCGATATTGATGGAAAGCATAAAACTTTCCACATAAATATGCTCACGGAATTTCATGAAAGACCAGACTATTTGCAGCCTATTTTCCAGGCAACGGACAATTCTCAAGTACCTCATGGTCAGTACTCATCTCTGTCAGTTATACAGGATGAGGAAACTACTTTTTTCTGATGTCAATCTTCCTCTTTCTATGGTCCCACTTTATTCTACGGAATCTTGGAAAAACGTGACCGTTTCTCCAAATCTTTCCGCTGAGGAACATCGACAAGTTTCTTCGATGTTGCAAACATTTCAGGATGTTCTTACAGACATCCCGGGACACACACATGTCATTGAACATGACATTGTGCTAACTGATCATAATCCTATCAGAGTCAGACCTTATCCAATACCTATCCATTTCAAGTCTCAAGTAGAAGAAATGAATTGGATGAAATGATTACTGTTTGGAAATCATTGAAAACCAATCCACTTTCAGCATACTCTTTTCGTCAAATGGTTATTTTTTCGAAAATGAAGGATAATAACATTCGTCATTTGCGTAGATTTAATCGCGCAAATTGAACCAAGTTACGAAGTTCGACCGCTTAACCTATGCCCTTCCATTAAGAAGAACTACTCAATAAACTTTCTAATTCTAAGATTCTTATTACCAAAACTAGAAATTGGGTCTAAAGGTTATTTGGTCAATTTGCTTTAACCGAACGTGCCAAACCTTTTACAGCTTTTTTCTACACCTAGTGGTTTAATCCAGATGGAATTTCCATGCCTTTTGAGCTCTTTATGAACGCCCCTGCCTATACATTCGTAACGAATGATGCGGGCCGAATATCTCGCAATATCGTAACAGATGTCCATAGCATACCTTATGATGAATATCTTGTCTATTTCAAGTGATTCCTGGGAAGATCAACTATTTGGGTTTATATACGAAAATTACTGTCCACACTACGCGAGTATAACTTGACTGCAAAACCCCTAAACCTTTATATGATTTTAGTGAGAATTTCTATCCTATGTCCATCTGTGTTGTCATGGTCTTTTTAAAGACAGAGGACCACAATGTTTCAAAAATACTTAACATTTCGGTCCCTAAGACGAAGAAACAAGTAAGGAGTCTATTAGGTTTGATCCAATTCTACGGACGATTCATTCCGAATCTGTCCTCCATTATGGCGACCGCTTTCTACTTTATTGAAGAAAGGGTCGCCTAATCTGATCCGCTTGTGTCTAAAGAATGTCCAATCCCTCATTGGACCAGGTTAAAGCCCTATTCTCATCCCACCAATTCTTAGGTTACCTACTATATTGAGAAGACTTTTGTTCTTCGAATGA